>JARHVA010004758.1:372500-405000 GCA_037957365.1 Torreya grandis
GTGTATCTTCACATCCCCTAACAAATTTAAATTCTTATAATGAATAAATTTCATTATAAGGTTCATCTACATCTCATATTTCATCCTTCTGGTCTTGGCAAGTAAATTAAGAGCAACTTCAAGCACATTATATAGACTGTACATGTAGAATTGGGAGGATTGCTTATATAGGTGGATTTTAATCTTATTCCACTACACTTTCATGGTATTATTTATTAGTTTAGTTCCTTCTTAGTTATTAAAAGTGGTTAACACTCCAAACAACTTTTTATGGACTTATAACCATCAGTGGGTCTCTGTGAGAGTCTGTTTCAAATTTTATTATTTTGGTGTGATGGTTTTATGTGTTTCATAGGTTTACAAATGATTATAAATACATATAAATTCTTATTATTGTTATTTAATGCTCATTTTTTTATAAATCTTCTTCTAGGATTGTAAAATGTCTAGTTTGCATTCACATTAATATCAATTTCTTTGAAAATGTTTCTTTCGCATTGGATATGATGTGTTTATGTTGTTTTGGAAATTATACTAGTGTATTTTTGTCATTAAATAATTTATAATTGCTCTTAAGGTGTTTTTAAAGCAATCCTTGCATGTTTCTTGTCATTTCATGACTTCCTTATATATCATAGTCAAAAAAATCCATTTACAGAAGCATGTTGATGTCACAAATGTGAGTTTGAAGGTTGGATATGGTAACTAACCACTTGGGGATATTAATATGCATTAAATATTTGATGGAATCATGTAGTTTATATAAACTTGAAATATTTTAGAATGGTCTCAGTCATTCCTGTATAGAGGAGATGATCATTTACAATGGATGCCATAGATATGCCTTCTATATGTGTTTCAACTATTTATCAATCCAATTTGAGGATCCTTGCTATGGAAAAGGCCTATTAAAATCTCTTGATAATTATATTTTGAAAATGGATAGTATCAAAACATCAAATGGAAGGTTGGAATTTATGCATGCCATTTTGCTCTAAAAAAACCAAATAGAGGCATAAGGGGTTTTGTAGGCATCTCAAAGTGCATATATAAAAGGATTTGAATACTAGAGTTGGGTGTAGATATAGTCTCTAGACCAAAATAATATTTACAAATTTTTTGAAGATAAATGAATAGTGGAAGGTGGTTATTTATACCATCAAAAATGGCTAGAAAATCATTGAAGCAAAGCAGTGTTATCTACAGAGTATTGATCAAAAAGTTGACTTTGCATCCCATTTTATTCTCTTGGACTATGATATAAATTTTAATGATTATAATGGATCAAATGATTCTTTAAAGATAAGACGTCATGAGATAATGAGAAATCTAATGTCTTAAACCTTAATACATGTTTCTTTGTCCATACATAGGATTGTGAGGTATCACCTAGAGGCAAAAACATTATGGTTTGTGAAATAGGTGTGGTCATGAGTAAGTTGATGAGATTTCATGGTTTTTAAGCAAAAAAATACTTCCATTCCATTATAATCACCAAGATCAAGTCCATGTTGACCTAGAAGACACCTTCAGGTGTAAAATGAATGAAAAAATAACCACCTATAGTTGAGCAGACAGTGGAATGAGGTTATGGCATTTATAGAAGTGTTAAAGCACTTTAGGGATACAAGAGGTGGAAATGAAAAAATTAAAGACTTGTGGAATATAATTAAGTTACAATAACATGAATCAAGGTCATTTTCATGCCAACGACCAACCTCAAAACACATATAGGTAAAGACCTAGGACTATCTTAGTCCAAGAGGACAATGAACAATTGAAATCCCAAAAGGGCCAGAATTCTAGGTTTGGAAGAGGAGTTAAAATTAGAATGAAGGTGAATCAAAATGAATATATAATGTTTTTAAACTTTCGTCATAGTCTTAAAAATAAAGGCACCTAAAGGAGATACCTTGTTCACTGTCATAGTCAGACAGGCTAATGAACTTGAGAAGAACATGGTAAGGGTTTGATACCTAACGAAGGGAAGGAGAATTTCAAATAGTATAATGTGGATTTATCATAATAAAATTAAGGAAATTATCTATCCAAAACATTTTAAATCCACCCAAGGCCTTTTATCATAGCAAAAATAGATTCAGTATATATAGGTAGGCTAGGGAAAGCCTTGTTTCAAGAAGTGAGTTTGGGGGTTCCACTTAGGAGAAGGGTTTAGAGTAGATATTTAGGTTCAAAAAGAATTAAATGAGGATAATAAACATTCATTAATAAATTTTATGCATCAAATAAGTTTGGAGGTAGCATTCATAAGAAGGTTTGAACAAAACATGCAAAAGATAGGGTTTTTGCCCCTTTTTTTGGAAGATTGAGATGGTTAGACCCCCTAGCCATTGAATAAAACAAAACCATTTGTTAAATTTGGTCATTATAAAATTTTTAATAATTTAAAATACTCATTTTTACCAAAAAAATAGGCATATTACTCTCTATTTTGTCTAAGAACAGGGGCAATCTCTTCTTGCACAAGAATGGTAGTTTTTGGGGAAAGTGTTAGATAGTGAACCAAATTTATATAGAATAAGTTGGTAAGGTTGGTATAGTTTTAAAAAACATTTCTGAACATAATAAACCAGACTATAACGTTAGAATACCAATGATAAGGTCTGGTCAAGAAGGTCTACAATTAGACCTAGTAGGAAACTATGCAAAGTCAACCCCAAATGAGATGTCATTCAAAGTTATAACATTATCTAATCACTCTAGTGTTTTTTATGATGAATATGGAGGTAGATATGATATTTTCATGCTGTATTAATACATTGAAAGTGAAAATTATCATCTTTTGGTTCATGAAGTGCATACAGGCATGTTGGCAAGGCATAGGTTTTGTCCTAAAATAGGGGTCATATTTATTTTGGGAACTTGGTCAGTTGTCCTAAGGATTGGAACATGTATATAGGTAAAATAAATGGGTTATGAAGTTTTTTTTTTGTCAAGAAAACTCCATATGAATCCATCTCTAGCCCCATATATATTGAAACCCTTAAAGGAAGCATGCAAGTAATTTGGAGGTCAACTTTCATCAGTCATATATTTCATGAATGTTTGCATGTGATCTTCATCCATTTAGATAAGCTATAGAATATCCTTGAAGATCCCACAGTGGAATTTAAGGGGAAGTTTAATGCTAGAAATTTATCAACAATGGTTAAGAGTTCAAACCACTTAAAACCCTTGGAAAACCTTTATAGTGACCTGATTGAGGAGATGAAGCATTTTGAGCATCTAGAAGGTAGTTAATATCCATGAAACCCATTTGGTGTTGTAGAGGAATCTCCAAGAATTCTATAAATGTGAGGGATATGTACATATTTTTAGCAAAAACATGTAAAATAGGGTTTTCTTCACCATTTTTTGTATTTTGCAGGGTATATGACGTTCTAGAAGGTAGAATCAAGTTTGGTGGAAATATAAATACATATAAAAACTCCCTATTGTCATTTAACCCTATGAAGAAACTTATAATTTTTTAACCAAAGGCCTCACTTTTAGCCAGTCAAGGTTGGCATCATGCATACAAGGGTGAAAAGTGTGAAAACCTCTTTCGATGTCCTTTTAAGGTTGAATTGAAGCATCTAGAGTCATGGATAAGATTTCCAAGTGTCATTAATCCATTCACATGTATTTTCATGGGTAATTGAATATTTTTTAAGGACAAGTGTTAAAGGTGATTGAAAACATGGATTTTCAAGACTGATAACAATGATTCTTCTTCTCCAAGAGTTGATAAATGATTAGGGTTAGAACCAATGCATGGTATTTCATCTATGAAGGTCTTCCCTCTCATCCTAATAACCATACCTATCCCTAGTCAGAAGAATTTCATTCAAATAGAGGAAAATTATGGAGGCATTTTCTTATACAAATCCCAAAGATTTTGTGCCACTTTTCATGATTCTTATGACTTGTTTTGGATAAATAAACCTCCTGACATGGAATGGATTACCTCACCCATATTTCACATGAAAATATAACTATTTTTTCAAGGTTACATATGTCCATGTAACCCTTGGACTTCTTTTGCTTGCTCCTCCTCTCAAAAATTATTAATATGAATTCTCTTGGCTCTTTGAGCAAGATTCATTGGTTAATGGAGAAAATATAGGAAAATTTGTATTTGAAAGAATATTTAAGAAATATAAAAGTGATTTTGACACTCAAATATTGTAATATTGAGTATAGGTTTGAATCTTGTTGATAATGTCTAGTGAAAGAGTTGCTTTTCTAACATGTCAATCTAGGTCACTTACCAATGTGCAAAGAGGAATGTTGTTTTAGATATTTGTTATTATTATTTATTAAGTGTACAAGTGTATTATAAGTTTTTTATGTTTTTATACCATTCATGGAATAATTCATCACCTTATTAAGTGTCAAGTACCTTCATGAATCTAAATTATGAAATACTAATGTGCAATACATTCTATGTTGTGAGTTTGTGTCAAATAGTCTTGTTTGCCTTTATGTAGTGGATTTTTAGTAAAGAAGGAGGATAATATATACTGGTGCATCAACATATTTGGTTTTAATATTTTTTTTATTCTAATCCATTTTCATCTAAAATTGATAGGTCTAGAAGATCTTCAAAGAGTGCATCAAGGGGAGCTAGCCCCTCATCTAGAGATTCATTTATCAATATTATCACTCATAGAAAGCGGATTTATCCATGGTGACACTTGGATGAGGATAATTAATCATCTCCTTAGGGGTTAAAATTCATGTGTCAACAATTTTTTGCACACCCGATGGGACTTCTAAGTACTAAAGGATTGTCCAAGATTGGTGTTGGTCTTGGTATAGTTGTAACTACATGAGCATCTACATTCAATACCTGGTGACACAATTAAAGAATTTAAGTCTTTGGTTGATGATTAGGCCTATTTTCCATGATAAATTTAACCAATAGGTTTGATACTAAAGTTATACCTATTGATTTTGTGCAATTACCTCCATATTCTACCAAGAGGTTTAGGTTTGTAAGTACTCGCCCTTATTCAAGAGAGTTGGTATTTAAACCTTATAAGTTTGTGTTACATTCAATTCCCAACATCTATAATTATCATTCCAATATTTATATAAGTCAATTTTATTTTCTTTTCAATGGAACATCTCCCTTGAATCCTACCCAATATGATCAAATTCCTAGAGCAACATTACCCATTGAACATATTATAAACATATCAAACCTTTTTAATATCCACAAAATTACCTAAGAGAATTTGGTTATTATATTTTTTGATTTTTCCTTCAAAGGAATTTTTTTGGATTGGTATGGTACCTTAGCTTAAAATTCCATTGGCTCATGGGATGAATTGGGAGATCTATTGACTAATAGGTTTGGGGAGAAGAGTGACTACTTGTCTCTAGTTGAGAAATTGACCACTATTAAGAGTTCACCACATGATTTTATGTAGCATTTTAATACTTTATTTCAAAAAACATGCGATAGGATCTTAGCTCTTGTGAGACCTACTCCAAATTATGCTTTCTTGTACTACCTAAAGGCATTGAATAGTGATGTGTCTTTCATGATTCAGTCTAAGGGTGGGAGTACACTCCTTATTGCTTATGATATAGCCATAAAATTCATAAAATTATATTTTTCTAGAAGGGAATATTTCTCTTAAGCTTCCAATGCCATTATTTCCTATTTTTTAGCCTCTTAGCCAAGTTGATCCTCTTAACTTAGCTCATTTTCCTAGTAGTGAGAAATCTACGATACTTCCTTCCAATGAGATCCATGAGGTTAAAAGTTTACTAAAAAGTGTCACTAATGAGTTGGTTTCCTTGAAAAGGAAACAAGCCCAAAGTTATAGGCCATACCAGTCCTATAATCAGTTTGGACAAGCCAATAAGCCTCCTTTTTAAGGAAATGCTCATGGGCAAGCTCAAATCACCCAAGCTAGGCTTTATCAAAGTTACAATCCAAATGTTCCCTCATATTATAGATCTCTTATTCTCACTCAAAAAAAATTATTCCAACAATAACCATGCTACCTATCTTTTGAACAAAGCTAAGAGTAGGTTGCTTATGCAAATGAAATGCACAATCAAGCTATGGGAATGCAAGAAGATCAAGTGTTACAAGTGCCAACATTTGAGATGCCAATGCAAAATGGGTTTGAAAATGGTCAAGTGAAATCTTATTCCACTCTCATCAATCACTTGGAAGGAGAGTTTTGTGCCATAAATCACTTGGCGAAACCAAGCAACATAAATGCTAATGTCTCTTCCAACATTAGATCCAAGAGGAGGGTTGTTGAAGAAGCTCAAGGAGCCAATCAAGTGCCTAGTTTGATCCCGACATCATCCCCAATGGTGATTGGGTATAATACATCTCCTAGAGTACAAGAAAATCAGATATTTTCAAACATGAATCTAGATCCTACACCTTCACCTCCACAAGCTACATCACAAAGTGTTAGTGATCCTAAATAACTTCCTAAGGTGAATAATCATCATATAAATGTGGTGGACCAAATGAAGAAACTCCGTATTAATATATCATTTTGGTACTCTTTGATAATACCAGGGCATAAAGATATACTTCAAAATGAATTACATGATTGGGCAAACAAGCTAGCTCATCCAGAAGTGACAATGTTGTCCTACTCAATGGAGTTCAATCTATAAATGGTTAATGAAGAAGGAATGAGAATTCTCCTCCTTTATATCTATCTCTAATCATTGGTTACTTCTTTGTGAATAATTATATGATAGATAGTGAGGCTAGTACTTCAATTATGCCCAAGTGTATAGCAAATAAACTAGGCATTAATTATGAGCACATGACTAAGGGAGTGCTACAATTAGATGGATCACCAAAAAAGACTATGGGGGTAGTGAAAAATGTGAATTTGATCTATCATTCTTATCCCACTTTTCCCATTCATCATGATGTGGTGGTGGAATAATTACCTCCATACTTTTCCCTTTGCTTGTCAAGATATTTTATAAGCTAAGATAGGTGGGTATTTGGTAGCTAATTGGTCCTATATGGTGTTTAGGATAATGTATGGTACTAAGGTGAAGATTTCATCTGAGCCTATTCATAAAGATCACTTGGAACCTTAATCACCTAAAGTGGCAAATGTTAACTATGCCATCATTGATGAAGAATAACTTCACATTGACCAATCTCCATCATCTTCCCTTGAAGGAGTTTCTGATTTATTCTAGATTAATGGGGAGATGAACATTATGATCATGATCCTTATAATTTCATTGAAGAATATGGTATTGGGGTGTACTAAATTCATGTAAAGGATTCATTCATACCTAATTTATTTAAGCCAATTGAAGATGTGAATGGTTTATGGTAGCTCTTCTTTGATGGTTTAAGAAGCAAGATTAGGGCAGGTGGTAGAGTGATGTTAGTTTCATCTTCAAAAGAAAGGTAATTTTAAACCTTTAGATTTTAATTCTCATGAACTTTTAATGTAGTATAATATGAATCCCTTATTCATGGCCTTGAATGGGATAGTAAAAGAGGGATTAGAGATCTTCAACTGTATGGAGATAGTGAGATTATTGTGAATCAATGTTAGAAGGTAGAATTTTACCAAAAATGCCTTGCTCAATTCCTCCAAGCATAGAGTTTAGGATATTTTATAAGACTTCATTGATTTCAACATCACATCTATTCCAAGGGAAGATAATAAACATGTTAATAGGCTGGCATCTATTGGTACTCAATTTGATGTTTCAAAGGGTATAAAAGAAGATAAGAACCAACCTCATCTAAATTTGATTGTTAGGCCCTCCATACTAGATAATGTCACCAATTGGAAGGTCTTTGAAAATAAGCAAAAAATAGCCCTTTTTATTCAATATGAGGATGATTTCTCTACAAAAAATCAGTCCTAGTTTCAACAACAATATGGAGGGTAAATTGTCCAATTAAAGTCTAACAAGCTTCCCAAAGGCCTAGTGGCTCTTGAAATCATATTCAATGATGATGACTAGCTAAAGAAAGAGAAAGTAAGCATGTCTACCAAAAAATACAATTATTAAAAGGTAGAGATCTTTAAATTCAAACTACTTTCAATTGGAAAGGTATGCACTAGTCAAGAGAAGCATGATTTCATTGAATTATGTAAGGAGTTTAGTGATGTTTTTGCATGGGAGTATAATGACTTGAAGGGATTTCATCCAATTTTGGAACAACACACCATATACATAGATGAAAATTCCAATCCCATAAAACAAAGACAAATTCCAAGTAATCCCAAGATTGAACCCCTCATGAAGAAATAACTAACAAAGCTGATTGAGTCTAGAATCATTTTTCCTATAAAGCATTCTTCTTGGTTGTCTAACTTTGTCCCTTTTAAGAAGAAAAATGGGAATATCAGGTTGTGCGTATAATTTATGGAGTTTAATAGATTCTCCTTCAGATATTTATTATACCATTCCTTCTATGGAACAAATCCTACAAATTGTGGCAAGTAGTGGGAGGTTTTCTCTTCTAGATGGGTATTCTAGGTATAATTAGATTTTAGTGAAAGAGAGTGACCAATACAAGAAAACCTTCACCACCAAATGGGGTACATATACCTATAGTAAAATTATTTTTGTGTTTTCAAATGTTGGGGCTAATTTTCAACATGCAACAAATATTGATTTTCAAGGACTAATCAATGACATTGTGTTGGTATATCTTGATGATGTGGCAGTTTTCTCCATGGATGAAAATGATCACTTGAAGAACCTAAGATAGATCTTTGAGAGGTGTAGAGAGTTTTGGATCTCTCTAAACCCAAATAAGTGTGAGTTTGTTTTCCATGAAGGAAAACTCCTAGGACATATTATCTCTAAGAAGGGCTTATCCATTGATCATGAGAGGGCAAATGATATAATGGCATTGTCTTTGCCTAAACATAAGAAAGACTTACAAAGTTTCTTTGGTAAGATAAATTCTATAAGGAGATTCATTCCTAACTTTTATAACTTGGTCAAGCCTATAAACTCCATGCTAAGAAAGGATGAAATGTTCACTTGGACAAGAAGGATAAAGGAAAATTTTGAAGAAATCAAACAAGCTATTGCCCAAGCTCCTACTCTTGTAAGTCCAAAATTTTCAAAGGATTTAACCTTATGTACTTTTGAGAATGAAGAGGTAATCTCAACCATGCTTACCTAGGAAAATGATGAGAATTTGGATAACCTATTTCTTTGTTTAGCCAAGGTTTAGAAGGCTATGAGGTAAGATATACTTATATTGAGAAACAAGTTCCTTCAGTTATTATGATTATAAATAAGTTTAGACACATGTTATATAATAAAAAATTTCACATACTTGTGCCTAATCCCTATGTAAAATACTTTTTGTTGAGTAGATATTTGAATGAAAAAAGGGCAGGTTGGATCACCAAAGTGATGGAGTATGATGTGGAGATCAATAAAACTAAGATAGTGGGAAAAGGACTATCTGAACATCTTGCTTTAGAATTAAAAGAGAAAAGGGAGGTTGTTTAGGCAATCCACAATGACCCTATAAAATTTATAATTTTAGCCATGAAGATTTGAACACAAGACATGATTCATTTCCTTCAAATTGGTGAGTGTCCACAAGGTCTTAATAGAGCTAGAAGAAGGTACTTTATGTTGAAATCCATTGCTTATGTACTTGTTGACTGAGTGATATTTAGGAAGGACATTTTAGGTGTGTTGTTGATATGTTTTGACTTGGATCAAATTTATAAAGTATTATATGAGTTTGATGATGGACCAACTAGTGGTCATTTTGCTTTAAGAACTACCACTGCTAGGATTATGAGGGTTGGTTACTTTTGGCCTAGCTTGTTAAAGGACACCCATCCTTGGGTAAGAAAATTCCAAAAGTGTGCTATTTTTGATGGAAAATAAAAGCTAGTTGCCTTGCCTCTCCATCCAATCTAGGTTGAATAACCCTTTATGAAATGGGGTTTAAATCTCATAGGCCTAATTAATCCACCTTCTAGTGCTAGCCATAAATGGGTGTTCACCACCACTGATTACTTTAAAATATTGGTAGAGGTTGTAGCTCTTAAAGAGGCAAATGAAAACTTAGTCCTAGACTTCTATGAGAGTATTATATCTAGGTTTTTAGCTCCCTCGGTAATCATGTCAGATAATGCATTGGCTTTTCTAGGAGCAAGGACAAGTGAATCGACATTGAAGCATGGTATCTATCTTAGGACCTCCTCCAACTATTATCCCTAAGAGAATGGGCTAGATAAGTCCACAAATAAAAATCTAATCAAGATCATAAAGAGGACAATGGAAGAGAATCAAAGGACTTGGCATTCTAAGTTAAAGATAGCCCTTTGGGCTGATAAGATCATCCCAAAGAGAGAAATTAAGAACTCACCATACACACTTATGTATGGAAGGGAGGATAGGATTTGTATCTCACTTGAGTTACTAGCATTAGACCTCACCTATCAGCTATAATTGATGGAGAATGAGAGCATAAAAGTTAGGTTATGTGAGCCAATAGAGCTCGAGGAGAAAAGAGATCAAGCTGTACAAACTATGACCAATCACCAAGAGAAAAAAATAGGTATTTTCATAGGAAATCCATGGTAAGAAGTTTCAAGGAAGGAAACATTATCCTAAAATGGGATGAAGATAGGACCAAACATGGAAGACACATAATGTTTGATGATTTGTGGAGTAGCTTATATATGACAACTCAATACAAGTCACATAATGCTTTCCATATTTAAAATTTGAATGGAGAGGAGATTCATATCCTAGTCAATGGGATACACATCAAGCATTGTTACTAAGGTTCTCCTCTTCCCTTGTACATAGTTTCTTGATTTCTATGTGTTACCTAAGTGCTTATGCACATGTGTGAGTTTGTCCTTGTCTTGTTTTATGTTATTTTTACTTCATCTTGTTGTTTCTGTGTGGTGTGTTTTATTTATGTTTTGATTTGTCATGTCCTTCTTAGCCATCTTAAATAATACATTGACTACATTTTCCCTTGGTTCGATAAGGCTACTAGTTTCTAACATAGACAAGCTTGTTACCTGTAGAAGTTACCAAAAGTGTTGACTAAATTTGACCTTTGGTCAAATTTGATTCAACCCCTACATTTTTATAATTTTTAGAAGTATAAAAATTTCCTATGGGGGTTTCATTTTGATCTAGATGTCCACTTATCCCTAGCCTAGCCTTGGTCGAAAGTCTAGCCCTTTGTACTAGTCAAGTAAATGAATGTCAACCCTAGTCAAATAGGGATAAACCTGTTCAAAGGCATAAAATATGATTGTATAGTCTAAATATGGTGTTTAATGTGATTTATGATCTTCCTAAGTCATCTAATTATATTTACCATATTCAATATGCAAAAAATACCTTGTGGGGCCACTTTTGAGCTAAGAAGGAGGACTTGTACGGATGGATAAAGTGATCAAATTTTAAGAAAGATTAGGATAATGTGAGAAAGGTTAGATAATTCCATATTTATGATTGTGATAGTTGAAGAAGCATTTATCCTCAGAAAATAATAGTTTTTTTTTTTTTTTTAGTGGGTTTTGGGCACTTGGACGAACTTATTGAGTCCATCATTAGTTTAAAATGTGGGTGGAGTGTATGTTCGCCTAACCTAACCAATTTCCATTCTTATAATGTATAAATTTCATCAAAATGTTCATCTAAAACTCATCTTTCTTCCTTCTGGTCTTGGCAAGCAAATTAAGAGCAACATCAAGCACTTGGTACGGACCGTATAGGTAGAATTGGGAGGAGTGATTATACATATGGATATAAATATTATTACACTTCAGTTTCATGGTATTATTTCTTATATTGGTTTTATCTCCCTTATGAACAATGGTTAATACTCTAAACAGCCTTTTATGGACTTATAACCATAAGGGGGTCTCTTTGTGAGCTTGTTTCATATTTTCTTATTTTGTGAAGATGGATTTATGTGTTTTAGATGTTTCTGCATGATTATAAAGACATATAAATGCTTATTATTGTCTTATAAATTTCATTTTTTTAGAAACCCTCTTATAGGCTTGAAAAATGTCTAGTTTGCTTTCACAGTCATCTCAATTGCTTTGAAAATGTTTCCTTCACATTGGATATGATGTGTTGATGTTATTTTTAAAATTATCCTAGTTTATGTTAGGCATTAAATCATTTAAAATTTCTCTTGAGGTGTTTTTAAATCATTCATTTTGTGTTTCTTGTCATTTCATGACTTCCTTGTATATCACAGTAAAAACACTCCACTTATAGGAGAATGCTGATGTCACAAATGTGAGTTTGAAGGTTGGATGTGGTCCTTAACCTCTTATGACTATTAATTTTAATTGAAGATTTGATATAATCATGTAGGTGCTACAAACTTTCAAACTTGGAGAATGGTCTCAGTCCTATCTATATAGAGGAGATGATCATCTATAGCTAATGCCATAGATATGCCTTCTAGATGTGTTTCAACTATTTATCAATCAAATTTGAAGATCTTATATATATAAATGTCTATAAAAATCTCTTGATAATGATAGTTTTACAAATTATAGTATCAAAACATCAAATGGAAGGTTGGACTGTATTCAGGCCCTTTTACTCTAAAAACACCAAACAGAGGCTTGAAGGGTTTTTGTAGGACTCTCAAATTCTACCTATAAAAGGATATGAAAACTAAAATTGGGTGGAGTTATAGAATATAGACCAAACTAATATTTCCCAAAGTTTGAAAGAAAAATGAATAGTGAAAGGTGGTCATTAAGACCCTCAAATATGGATAGAAAAACACTAAAGCAAGGCAGTGTTATCTATAGGATGTTGATCAAAAAGTTGACTTTGCATCCCATTTTGATGGTCTTGGACTATGATATCAATTTGAATCATTATAATGGCTTAAATTATGCTTGAAATCTAAGAGGGCATGAGATAATGATAAATCCAATGTCTTAAACCCTAATACATGTTTCTCTATCCATACATAGGACTGTGAGGAATCACGTATAGGTAGAAAAGTCAAGGTTTTTGAAATAGGTTTCATCATGAAAATGTTGATGATATTTAATGTATTATAAGAAAATAAATAATTTCATGCCATTATGTTCACCATGATCAATTCAATCTTGACCTAAAAGACACTTACAAGCCTAAAATGAATTAAAAAATAGCCACCTATAGCTGAGCAGATAGTGGAATGAGGTTATGGCATTTAGAAAAGTGTTAAATCACTTTAGGGTTAAAATATGTTGAAATGATAAAAATAATGAATTGGGGAATATAATTAAGTTACCAAAACATAAATCAAGGTTAGTTTCATGATAATGACCAACCCTAAAACACCTACAGGTGAAGACCTATGACTGTCTTAGTCAAAGAAGATAGTGAACAATTGAAAGCCCTTAATGGCCAGAATGATAGGTTTGGAAGAGGAGTTGAAATTAGCATGAATGTGAGAAAAAATAACTATATAATGTTTTGAATCTTTGGTCAGATTATTTAAAATAAAGGCACCTCAAGGAGATACCCTATTCACTGTCATAGTCAGATCGGGTCATGAACTTGAGAAGAAAATGCCAAGGGTTTGATAACTAAGGAAGGGAAGGAGAGTTTAAAATAATATAATTTTGATTAATAATAATAAAATTAAGTAAATTTTATATCAAAAACCAAAGGCCTTTTCTCATAGCAAAAATGGACTCAGTTCGTACAGGTAACATAGGGAAAGCCTTGTTTCAAGAAGTGAGTTTGGGGATTCCATTTGGAGAGGGGTTTTGAGTGGATCCTTAGGTTTTAAAATAATTAAATTAGTGATATTTACATGAATGGAAAACTTTTATTCATCAAAAAAGTGTGGAAGGAGAATTCATAAGGAGGTTTGAACAAAATATGCAAAAACTAGGGGTTTTTGCACCTTCTTTTGCGAAGATTGAGATGGTTAGAACCCATAGCCATGGAATGAAACAAAAAAAATTGGTAAATTTTTTTATTATAACCTTTTTAATATTTTTAAAAATTAACTTTTCCCAAACAATAAGGCATAATACTCTTTATTTTGTCTTAGAACAGGGGCAGTCTCTTCATGCACAAGAATGGCAATTTTTGGGAAATGTGTTAGATAAAAAACCAAATGTCAATATAACTAGTTGGTAAGGTTTTAATAGTTATAAAAAAAATGGGATAACATAAAAAAAATACTATAAGGTTGGAATGCCAATGAGATGGTCTAGACAAGAAGGTCTACAAGCTTACCTAGCAGGAAAGCATGCAAACTCAACCCCAAATGAGATGTCATTCCAAGTTATAACCTTATATAACCACTATAATGTTTTGTATGATGAATATGGAGTTATTTATTATTTTTTAATTCTATATAAATTCATTAAAAGTGAAAATTATCATATTTTTGTTCACAAAGTCCAAACAGGCCTGTTGGCAAGGCATAGGTCTTGTCCTGAAATATGGGTCATCTCTATTTTGGCCTCTTGGTGAGCTGTCCCAAGGATTGAAACATGATTTTAGGTCAAATAAATAGGTGATGAATATTTATTTTGGAAATTATAATCCATCTCTATCCCCAGACATACTGAAACCCTCACATGAAGCATGAAAGCAATTTGAAAGTCAACTTCCATCACTCATATCTTTCATGAATGTTTGCATGGTATCTTGAGCCATTTGGATAAGTTAGAGAAGTGATTGAATATCCCTTAGTTTAATTTATGGTAAATTTTAATGTCAGACCTTTATAAACAAAGGTTATGATTTCAAACCACTTAAAACCCTTGGAAAATCTCTATAATGACCCATTTGAGGAGATGAAGCATTTTGAGCGTTCAAAATCTCTGGAATGGACATGAAACAACTTTTATGATGTAGAGTAATATATATGGCTTATATAAATGTGAGGAATATGTACGTATTTTTAGGAAAAACATGCAAAATAGGCTTTTCTTCACCATTTTTTATATTTTGTAGGGTATATGAGGTTCAAAAAGGTGAAATAAAGTTTGGTAGAAAGATCCAAACATATAAACACTCCATAAGATCATTTGAACCTATGAATAAACTTATAATTTTTCAAAAAATGGCCTCACATTTAGCCAATCAAGGCTGGCATCATGCATACAAGGGTGAAAAGTGTGAATCCTCCATTAGATGTCCTTTTAAGGTGGAATTGAAGCATAAAGAGTCATGGATAAGATTTCTAGGTGTCATTCATCCCTTCTCATATATTTTCATGGGTAACTGAAGATTTTTCATGGATAAGTGTTAAAGGTGATTGAAAATATGGAGTTTCAAGACTGTTGATAATGATTTTTCTTCTCCAAGAGTTTCTAAATGATTAGGGTAAGAAAAAAATGTATGGGATTGCATGTCTGAAGGCCTTCCCTCTCACCCTAATCACTATACTTATCCCTATTAAAAATAAGGGTGTTCAAATAGAGGAAAATTATGGAGGTAGTTTCTTATACTAATCCTAAAGATTTTATGCCACTTTTCACCATTATTATTTATTTTTGATAAGTAAACCTCCTGACATGGCATGGATTTGCTCACCCCTATTTCACAAGAAAATGTAACTATTTTTATCAAGATGACACATGCCCAAATGACCCTTGTACTTCTTTTGCTTTCTCCTCTTTTCAAAATCTATAAATATGCATTCTCTTGGCTCTTTGAGCAGCCTCCATTGGTTAGTGAGGAAACTCTAGCCAAATTTATATTTGAAAGACTCTTGAAGAAATATACAAGTGATTTTTCCACTTACATATTGTACTATTCAGTATAGGTTTGAATCTTTTTGATAATGACTAGTGAAAGAGTTGCTTTTCTAGCATGTCAATCTAGGTCACTTACCAATGTGTAAAAAGGGATGTTATTGTTTGTATTTGTTAGTATTATTTCTTAAGTGTACAAGTGTATTAGAAGTGGATTATGTTTTTATCCCATTTATGGAATCATTCATCACCCTCTTAAGTTTCAAGTACCTTCATGAATCTAACATATGAAATATTGATGTGACAATACATTCTATGTTGTGATTTTGTGTGAAATAGTCTTTTTGTGTTTAAGTAGTGCATTTTCAATCAAGAAGGAGGATAATATATACCAAGGCATCACCATATTTTGTTTTAATAGTTTTTTTTATTATACCTTTTCATCTACAATTGATAGGAATAGAAGATCTTCAAAGAGTGCATCAAGGGGAGTTAGCCCTTCATCTAGAGATTCATTTCTCAATATTGTCACCCATAGCAAGAGGAATGACTCCATGGTTCCACTAGGATGAAGATAATTAAGCATATCCTCATGGGTTCAAATCTTAGTGTTAACACTACCCAAAGGTGAAAGTCTGAGTAAAAGAGGTGTATAACTAAGAACAAAAATACAATTGGTGTCATTATTGGGGAGGATCCTCGTCACCCATGTTATTGGGGAATCTTATATAGAACTACATTTGTTAAGGTTAGTATGCTATCTAACTTAGAAATTTTTATGCATTAACCTGAGTTGTATAGTTTTAGACAATGTTTATTCATATTATGTTATGTTTTTGAAAGTTGAAGTTATTTCAGTGTACTCTACTACTTTGGGTCATCAACTATGTATCACTCTACTAGCACCGTTGTTAGGGACCTCTACGATCTGGTAAATTAACATTTGATGAATTTATTACAAGGATCTATAAATTTATTAATATTTTAAGGTGGTTTCCCCTTTTGAACATAAATCTATATTTTCAATATCTTTACTTTCATATCTCATCACTAACATCAACAAAGTATAATTTCAGTATGGATCACAACCTATTTGTAAATTATTATATTTTAGAAGTTTTATTCTTGTGGTGGCTCCAACATATCATCTAGTTTTAAGGATGATCAGTTCCCATTTTTAACTCTTTTAGTTGTGAGTGTTATTTTTCTTACAAATATGGAAGGATTGAGATCATCCTTCAAAGGTGACTCATTAAAGCAGCTTGTCTTACCCTTAAGTATTCATCAAAGAAGGAGACAAGCTTGGATAGAAATTGAAGGATAAAGTTATGAAATAAAGGAATGTTTGGACTACCAAGATTCTAGTACACCTAAACTTTTTTCTATTAAACTTCCTTTTACTAAAAATTATCATAGTTTCCCTGATAATTCAGATCCATATATTCCAATTTATCACCCACCACCTTCTCAACTAGTTGAATCATCTCCTAAATTTGATCCCCCAAGTCCACCTCATAACCCTTTTCCATTTGATCTTGAACCCAAAATTAAACAAATCATGAGTCATGGGGATCAATATGATAATTAACATCCTCCATTTTAGATTCCCAAATTTACACCAATTAATTTTTATGAGATGTAGGGGTACCCCAATGAAGTTATAAATGAACTAAGGAACCACCTACCTAACTTTCAAGGGCATAATGTAGTGACTGGTGATCAATATTTAAGGGATTTTCACATTATAATTAAGGATTATGAGATGTAGGGGTACCCCAATAAAGTTATAAATGAACTAAAGAACCACCTACCTAAGTTTCAAGGACATAATGTAGTGACTGGTGATCAACATTTTAGGGATTTTCACATTATAATTTAGGATTATGAGGTGGAGAATCAAGATGTTTACATTAAGTTACTTATGCACACACTAGAAGAAGATGCTTGTGAGTGGTTCAATTCCCTTCCATATCAATCCATAGATTCATGTGAAGAATTTAAAAATGTCCTAAAGATTTAGTATGGTGATAGAATTGATCCAAGGTTCTTTATTACTAAATCTAAAAACATTAATAATAACCCTAATGAGTGTGTGTAGGACTTTAATACATGGTTCAATATGAATATGATGAGACTTCCTTAAAATAATAGATCTAGTGATACAACTTGCATGACTAAATATTGTGATGCCATTGACAAGAAGGTTGCCTATTAATTGAGGGATAAGGCTCCTACAAACCTAATATTGTCATTCAATATAGACATCCAAATTGAAAAAAACATAAAGGTTGTGGATAATCCTTTCAACAAGTGGGATGATGTGAAGTTGGTCAATATTTAAAAGACTCGGTCTACTAAGAAAACCAACCTTGAGGAAATGGTGAAAACCTTGGCCTCTACTATCAAAAAGATGTTTTATAAGATGGATAGAGTTGCGAAAGGACTATCTCATGGGTCTACAAGTCAGGAGAGAACTCAATATTAGAATCAAGAATAAGAGAGGCATTCATTCCACAATAAAGATAGTGATAAAGGGAATAGGCCTACTCATGATGATAGAAATGAGAGAAATTAGAATAAATGAATTGGAAATGATGTACCTAATCCATTGAATGCTAAAGTTAATGCTACAAATTATAGCCTTGACATTGATTGGTATGATAAATGGTTACTTCCCCATACTCCTTGTGATATTTTTGAACAAATTAATGAAGATATAGAGGAACCTAAGTCTGCATCTAATGATGATGAGATCTTGACATTTGATTGCCATGTATCTTGAAGTGAATTATTTGGCTCCATGAAATTGTTGATTGCTACCACCATTGATCAATTTTGGAGTGTAATAAAGAATGTGCGTCTCCCAACACTTGAATTTATTTATGATGTTAGTATGACATAAGCATATGAATTGCCCAATCATGATTTCAAATTTTTATGATCCATGATGATTAATAAATATGAGGGAATTCCCTCAATTGAGGATATGTAGATACTAATCAATGCAATATTTTCCCAAGAGAAATAATATAGTCTTAGAAAAAAGCAACAAGGTTTTGGTCCTTGAGAGACTACCCCTATAAATCTAAGGGCAAGGGAGCTAAGTAATGAAGTTAAGAAAACTATAGCAGTCCCTATTTATTCCAAGCTAGAAACTATTTCCCAAATTGTTAAACAAATAGATGCTCTGGCCAAGAATAGAGTACCTTTGTTGTCTAATATTCCTAATGGTGTGAGTGATATTAGAAAAAATCCACCCTTGAAGACTGTTACTAAAATGCAAATTCATCCCAACCTATTACACTTATGGCTCTAAGTGATTGTATTTTAATTGACGGTGTTGTCACCCTTCCTTTAAATATGCCCCTTCCTCAATATGGCATGTGTGATATGGCTCAAGTATTGAATCAAGTGAAAATCATTGTGCCATTTTTTGAGTTATTGTGAGTACATGAACACAAAAAGAGGTCATTTGAATATTTTAAATTTAATGGGAATACAAAAACAAATGAAATGAACTCACCCCTAACACCATTGGATGATGATGTAAAATCAGATGAGATTGTTGAATTAGCTCTAGAGGTTTATTTGGGGACTGCACTAATAGAGAGTCAGCTGGATGTGGATTTATTTTATACCATCCTATTGATTAATGGCTTTATTATTCATAACTACATTTTTTTATTAGAGATCTTCTTGTAATGTGATGCCCCTAGGTGTGCTTATTGATATTGGAGTAAATATCACATCATTTTATAGCAAGTGATATGCCATGAACTTGTGAGAAGTACCAGTTGTTTGACAAGTCAAAGGGTTGGCAGTATAATTGGAAATTCATCCAGGTAAGTTATTGAATATGGATGTCATAGTTTTATACTACCCACCTAAGTGGGGGATGCTACTATAATGAAAATGGGCTACCAATGTAGGTCTATGTGTGAAATAGACCTTTCTTATGCCACCATTCCTTTTGAGTGTAAGATGGTAAAATTTCAAAGAGAGCTGAACATTTTGTATGTACTTGAATACCTAAAAATATCTCTAAATGATGTGATATACACTAATATGGATTTGTGTAGCTTCATCAATAATGTTGATGTTATTAAACAACCTATTCTTCTTGATGTTGGGTTTAACAATGAAGGTGATGTTTGTAAAATGTCATTTGATGGGGCTTGCTCCAATCTTAAAAATAGAGCTAAGGTTGTTTTCTATGACCCCAATGGTAAATGTCTCATGTTTTCTTTCAAGTTTTATTTTGAGTGCAAGAATAATACTGCTGACTATGAGGCACTCTTACTTGGTTTAATAATTTCTTACTAATATGGAATTACATGTTTGATTGTAAAGGGTGATTTTGAGTTAGTGGTTAAGTTGGTCCACAATTCTTATCCCACCAAAAATAAAATGTTTAAATAATATATATATGTTTCAAGGGATCTGTCAGAGTTATTTAGCATATTTAATATTTTTATCATGATAGAAGTTTCAGTGAAGAAGCTGACAGACTTGTAGGGATAGGTACTCATTTTGAAATTGAAGATATGAACCCTCGTTGTAAGTATTAAGTCGAAGTGTTTATTAAGCCTTTAATGCTAGAAAATAATCATCATTGGAAAGTTTATTATAATGATGAAAATATTATAAGGTTTTTAAATTATAACGCTGAGTTTCAAGATCAGCTCATAGACTTGGAATCTATGGTTTAGGTTTGTGACAAAAGGGAAACCTTGTTTGGGAAAGACATCATTTAACTTAAGATAAGCACTGTCCCTAGAAAATTGATGAGTTTAGACTCATATTTTAGTAGATTTGATAGAATTAAAAAATAAGACTTATTTATTTCAAAATATGTAATAATAAGCTATTTGGGCTCTAATGAAAATCTAATGAAAGTCTAGATGGGTACACACTTGAGCGCAACAGGAAAAAAACTTATATGTAGCTGCTAAAAAGGTACCAAGACTACATGGCTTTGTCTTATTTTGAATTGAAAGAGTATAGAGAAGATTTGTTTCAGCATGTTATCTATTGTAGCTTGCCAACAAGCCTTTTAGGCATAAACAAAAGCCTATTAACCACATCTTGGTCACCAAATGAAAGATGAGTTAAATAACCTAAGTGATGGTGGAATTATCTAGAGATTAGATATTCATCATGGGTGCCAAAATTATTCCCTATGAGAAATAAAAAAGGTGACATCCGCTTGTGTGTAGATTTTCAAATTTTGAACAAAGCTTCTTTGAAGGTTAATTACCCCTTGCCTAATATAGATAAATTGTTGAAAAGTCTTATTAGATCAGAAATGTTTTCTACAATGGATTGTTTCTCAGGGTATAACAATGTTGTAGTGAAGGAATCCAAGACACCCAAGAGCACATTTACAATGCCTTGGGGGCACGTATGTTTATATGAGGATACATTTAAAGTTAGTAAATGTTGGTGCAACATTTCATAGAGATATAGACATTTATTTTTTAAAGGTAATTAACAAGTTCATAGTTATGTATCAAGATGACATTACCATGTACTCTAAGAATAGAAAAGAACATTTGGAGCATTTAGAGAAAGTGTTCATTATATGTAGTGAGATTAGCATTTCGCTTAATCCTAAGAAATGTCTCTTCAGAGTATAAATGTCTAAGTTTATATGAAATATATTATCTAAGGATGGTGTCATTATTAACCCCAATCAAGTAAAATCCATTGATAAAATGCCTAACTCATAGTCTAAAATGTAATTCAATCCTTCTTTGGAAAAATTAACTTCATTAGATGGTTTATGTCCAACTTTGTAAAGATTAATTTTCCTATTACTTCCATGTTGAAGAAGTACCAGACCATTAAGTGGGAGGAGAATTTTTTACAATCATTCAACGACATCAAGGGAGCCTTGAAATCTGCCCTTGTCTTAGCCAGTCCTAATTACACTAAAGCATTGCAATATTCTCTTTTGTATCTCATAACACCATAGTTGATATCTTTTTGCCAAAGAATGATGATGGTCAAAAATAGCTCATAGATTTCATTATAAAATCTATGCAAGTGTCTGAATTAAATTATATCACTATGGAAAAACAAAATTTTGCTCTTTTGAAGGCTGTTAAACATTTAGACCTTATATTTTGAGTTCAAATATTGTTGCATATTTCCCACATACAATGGTGAATCACATCTTAACTCAGATTAAAGCATCAAGAAAGAAATGGAAGTGGGTGAACAAGTTATAAGAGTATGACCTGGATATCCACACTACCAAGTTGGCTAGATGAATGGGTCTAGCTAAGCTCATGGCTATGACCAATTTTCAAGTTTTTGAGATAGACACTTTTGTTTCTAATGTTGATGATTTTTTTTAGTACAATTATCATATCTACGTGGTATAAATACATTGTTCATTACTTGTAAAATCTTAGTTGTCTGCCTATCTTGGATAAGAACCAAAGGATAACTCTTAAATTATTTTCCCAAAAATATCTCTTGACTAAAAGTGGACTAACATGGAAGAATCTTAATGGGGTTATCCTGAGATGCCTATTATAGGAACAAATTAATGATTTAATTAAGTACTTACATGGTTGAGTATGTCATCGTCACTTTGCACCTAAAGTCACAGATCATAAAATTTTGAGAGATTGTTATTTGTGGCTATTACTATTCAAGGATGTTGCATAGAAATTTTAAAAATGTAAGAAATGGTAATGATTTTCTGGGAGGTTAAAAGCTTTTCATTCTATTCCCTTACAATCTGTGATGATTGAAGGCTCATTTAGATAATGGAGAATGGATTTCATTTGGGAAATAATTAATTCATTATGAACTAAGCATAGATAGATATTGGTTGCAACTAACTACTTCATGAAATGGGTAGATGTGGTCTCTACAAAGAAGGCTACACACTAGGTGATTATTGACTTTGTATTGAATCAGATTATTTTTAGATTTGGCATGAATGTTAAAGTAATTAATGATAATTCCATGAGATTTAGGGATAAATATTTAGTAGTATTGTTCAAAGATTATGGGATAATATTGACTTATGCTTCTAATTATAATCCTTAGAGTAATTTTCAAGTAGAATCTACTAATAGGAACTTGCTCAAAATCATTAGATGAACATTGGAAGCTAACAAGAAGTGGGGTGAATGGCTAGATTTTACCTTATGGAATGATAGGGTTGTGCCTAAGAAAGATACATGTAAGATTCCTTTTAAGTTTGTTTATGGAGGTCAAGTTGTTTTGCCTATTTATTTACAGTTTCCAATGTATCAGTTTATGCAATAGCTAGAGGGAGATGAGTAAATTAACCATTAGGAAAGTATAATAAACCAAATTAATGAGCTTGATGAAATTAGAAGATAAGATCATGAGAGACACATTATGTTCAAGGAAGGACTCAAGTGAATATTCCATAGGAATGTTACTCTGATAAATTTTCAAGTAGGTGATCTAGTTTTTCTTTGGGATAGTAGGTATGAAGAGAAAATCAAGCATGGAAATTTTAATGCCTTGTGGATGGGACCTTTTTCCATAAAATTTAGGATTTGGGAACATACATTCTTATTGAGAGACCTAGATGGTAAGATACTAGAGCTACAACTTAATGGAAGACATCTTAAACACTTCCTCAACTATGTCTATGATTATGTGTAGTAATGTATAGTGTATAGTTTTATTATTTTGTTATTTTATTAACCCTCTACATTGGGCCTTGTTTTATCAATTCCTTTTATTTATTTTTTTATCATGCATTCATTTTTAGATCCTCCTAGTCTATTTTTTTCAATCCTCCCTCGTCTATTTGATTTATCATGGGTGTTTAATAATAAATTGTCAATTTTGAATTATTGGCATGAAGGATTGTCACTTAGTCTTTTATAGGGTTTTTTACACACCTATAGGGGGTGTACATCCCTAGGAGAGAGCCAGTATTAGTGCCCAATATTAAATTTAACAATTTTCCCTTGTCAAGATATTAATACCTAATTTTTTAAATTGTTAAATCAATTCACAAGTGTATTCACTCAAATTATGAAAAACCCCAGTCTCATGTTCATGTTGTGTAAACCTTATAAAATATCCATTTAAACTAATGATTGATATCTTTGGGTTTTAATGACATTTTAGGGTCTATCATCTAAATCAAGCCAAAAGGATCAAATAATCATGGATATTATATTTCCTTTGAGAAAATAAATAAAGTGGCGTATATTTTAAGAGAAATTACAATTTTGCATATGATTTCCTAGATTACCATTCCTAACAGATATCTCAGTGGGAAAAGTAACATGTAAAAAACACTTCCTCATAGTACAATTTGTAATTGGAAAATTGACCTCCTAATCATGTGGGAAAGGATAACAAAGGAGCATAGTGAGAATGTGACATGGAGTACTAAAGTAGAAAAATAATATTCAAAATACCAGCTAGCTAAAAAGAGAGACACGATATTAAGCCATCCCATGTAGAAGGTTTGGAAGAACAATGAGAAGGGTATAAAAGGTCCACATGGGATTACTAGTATGAAAATGTGTTGAAGCCATGCCAATTATTCTAAGGATTATGATGAAAATAACAAATAAGTCAACACTAGTAATAGGAAGGAGCACACCAACTCCTCTTCCACATAATCAAGTCAACAAGTGAATAAAAGACAAAAAGGATGCAAGGAGAAGGCTGGAAAAATTTTGAGGTTAAAAATAAACTTTGACCAATTTACAAACTACATATGAGTTATGAAATGTTTGGTAGAAGTTCAAAGAGAAAGTGAAACTTTGCATTTTGAAAATTGTGGTCCCATCTTTGCCACCAACCATAACTAAATTCCCACATGTATAGTGTAAGAAAGGGTCAAAAAAGTTTTTGATAAGAATGAAAATTTACACATTTGGAATTTTAAAATACTTAATCTTGTACAATTTTCCCAAACTTGTAGCACACCACGAAGAAACATGATGGAAATTTTTGCTAGAGAAACAAGTCAAAACTGCAAGTTTTAGACTTGAAAATTTTAAATTTCTTTAAACTATCTAAAACCTATGAGAGGGAAGGTGTCAACCATGTGGGATGTCAGTGGAAATATTAATAAAAAAAATATAAAAATCAAATATTGAAAATGCAGTTTTAAATTATAAATTGCATATAAAGTTTTCATGCCCGGGAGAACTTTTGGGTAGAAAAGTAACTTTCAAAATGCAACTTGTAAGTTAAAAATATATCTATAAAGACCATGGTATTAAAATATGTGCTTACAGGGCGTTTAAAGTCTTGTTGGAGGTAAAATAATGCCACATGTCTATATCAATTTAGGTAGTGACTTGAAGGAAGATAAAGATGTTAGATGTAGCTTTACATCTCTCTACATTATTTGGTTTCAACACTAATGCCTTGTGGATGGAAGGAGATATGTGGAAGGGGATAATAAAGAGAAGGAATGTTTAGCACATAATTTTACATGAATGACATCCATGGAGAGGGAACCAAAATTAGAATAATGTGTACTTGAGGCATATACAACACTAGCAAGAATCTAGAGAATATTTGATGACATGACTCAAAACAGTAGTAGATTTGGAACATAAGGTTTCTATGTTTGAGATGGAATGTGAAAGTTTAAATCAGGAGTTATATGAATTAGAAGATTGATCTCAAAAATAATAAAAGAGGTAGATAAAATAATCTTATCAAACATTTTCAGGTATGGTAATAGGAAGCAGAGTAGGCCTGCCAAGCAGATAGGGAAGTAGAGGCCAAGTTTTCCACCATGGAGGTTGAAACCCAAAATATGAGAGTCAAAATTTCAAACATGAAAATATTTTTAAACTACTTGGATGTTGTGTATAATTAATTCATCATATTTAGGTTTATGAGTACCTTGAGAACAACAACATTGCTCAAGCTTTACTAGGTTTAGAGAATATTAGAATAGATTTTGACTGGCGAACAAGAGCTAAGATTTTCATGGGTGCTCCTAGTGGTCTTTCTTATCTCCATGAGAATATTATATCATAAATTATACACTAAGATATTAAATATATTAATTTAATTATTAACATAGATCTTAACCCAAAGATTTTAAATATTAGTTTGGCTATGCTCTTCCTAGATAATATGAGTCATATCAAAACATAAGTTGTTGGCACAATTCATTATTTGGCACTATAGTATGACATGTGTGGCCAAATGAGAAATAATTAAAATATTATGTTGAGGTATCAAATAGAGAAATGATTGGTTTATGAGCATAAATTCTAATGGGTACTTTTCTAAACCAAGTTGGAATGGAATGAATAAGAAAAGTTAACTCAAATGGAGGTCTACATGAGATTTCAAGGAGGAATACAATTTTGCATTTTTACAAATGTGTAATTTACAAAGTATACTCAGATGTTTGCCACCTGTAGGTTATCATGAAAGCAAATTTATAAGCAAAAATTTCAATTCCAATTACAAATTTTCATTTTTTCAAATTAAAAATTGCACATGAAGCTCCCAAGCCCATGGAGGAACTTTTGAGGGGAACTGAAACTCCAAATTTCTAGTTGAATAATTACAAATTGAAAATGTGCATCTGACTTCTAGATTTTTGCCAACTTGAAAATTTGTAGTTGGGGTCTAAAATCCCACCATATAAATGAGGTACAAAATTGTAAAAATGCTCCCAAGGTGTTCATAAATTATAAAGGGGTAAAATAATGCAATTATGCATTGTAAATATTGGTAGAAACCCTAAAAAGGGTCAAAGGCAAAATGAAAAAAAGGAAAAGGCATGTTGAAGTTAAAAGGTGAAAAAGGAAAAATGAATTATGTCTTACCATTTCTAATATTTTACTTGTATTGAATATCTCCATGAAAGGAATGTTTTAGGGTTTATAAGTCTAAGGTGGGCCATTGTAAGAAGATTTTTCAAATGGTCATGGATCCTTATATGGTTCTATCATAGTTGGAGTATTCAAATGAAATCATTACAAGGCAAGGGTCATTATTTACCTTACACAAGGAGAAGGTAAGTTTTTTATAAGTTTCTGGCTATGCAAATGATTAGTTGAATACATGTCAAAGTAGTTACACAAGAGGATAAGGAGTTTGTTTTACTCCCAAGGGAATATTCTCCATCAAACACAAGTGCAATGTATTTTCAGCCAACGAGATCAAGGGTTTATTATAAATCTCATCATGAAATAGATAGGCAATTTATTCAATGATTCACTTGTAAGAACATGAGTTTCTAGGTGTGACAAAGACTATCTTCTAACTAGAGCATCTCTATTAAATTTTTAGATCTGATTACAAGTTTATAATAATACAAACTGTAAATGGGGTGAGAAATTATTATAAAAAGAGTTATTGTATTCTTTTTAAAATTTGTTGGTTGTAGTTGGTTTTCTTAGGTTGTAGGATTTTTCAAATTTAGGGATCCTTAAATTGTTTATTTTGTCTCTCTTACTAAGGTGGTTGAGGTTGTACATCCATTAGTAAGCTCTGAGAGTATTGTAGTTGTCTCCCTTATTCAAGAGCAAACTCAACATGATTCTCCCCATGTCAACATTTTGAAACACTAGTGTATGTAAGATTCACCTTCAATATAATGGAAAATAATTGTGTTTTTTATTATTTCCTATTAATGAAGTTGAATAATACATTTTACATGCTCTACTAATTGGATATCTAGTTTAATGTTTATTAATGGTGGTCATTTTGGGCATAGATCTAGGTTATAAACTCATTTCTACATTATGATTTTTAAATGTGTTATTGATAAAATTTTAAGGGCATCCAATGTTTAAGGATTTGTTAGGAGAAATATTTTAACTTATACTTGTAGTGTATACTTTAGGGTTTCAGGCATCATCTGAATATTTGCATTGTATTGACACCAATGGATGGAAATCATTCATGTTACTTTCCTTAACCTATCTTTCAATCTTCTACATTTTTCAATGAATGATGTCATGCCTATTGAAGGAGATCATACTATTTCAAAACCCTCACACCCCTCTTCATATCTACCTAACTCATTCTACCTACCCTACCCTGCATATAATACATCATGTTGCATATTTTGGGTATTGTTTACCTATAGATGCATGAATATTACATATATAAAATTTATATGTCTTTTTATATTTAAATACTAGAATTATAATCTCATATTTGTCCTTGGATTATTGAAAAATTATTTAAAATGAAGGTTTTAATCATGTTTACATTTGTCTTTAGTATCTTGTGTCTGGCCTAGAGTATTTCCTCACTCTGTATGGCAACTCTTCCGGAGTGAAATTTGCAAACTTGGTTATGTCCTCATCAGATTTGTGTTTTTTAGTGGTGAATTTATGGATTTTTCTGGAATTTATAGTAATTTTGATATATGATCAGTTGGCGATTTGGGCTCCTTATTGTGTCCCAAAACATTTGGAGTTTCAATCAAAAGTGAATGGTAAGCATCCCACTAAAAACTAGTAACTGTAAAAAAAACTTGTTACACAATTCTTACTTATTGATCATTTAATTGGTTGAGAATTAAGAGACTTGATATGATTGAAAGGTACTTTTGGAATGATAACATCACCCAATTAACTAGAAGAGACCAATGATGAATTGTACATGGATGGTCACAAATTTTAGTTAATAGGGAGTCAATTTTACTCTGAATTTGTACCACATGCATAAAGGCAAAAGGAAGTGAGGATTAGGTAGAAACATCTTAGAAGGACATTGAAATATGTGAGGGCATTAAATCATTTACTTTTGGACTGTAGTACATCATTAAGATTGATGGAAGATAATTAATATTCAATAAATTTATCTTTTTACAATATGAATCCTTTGATTTTGATATGTTTTAGTAATTAAGAAGAACATTTATGAAATTATCCCTCTCTCTCTCTCTCTCTCTCTCTCTCTCTCTCTCTCTCTCTCTCTCTCTCTCTCTCTCTCTCTCTCTCTCTCTCTCTCTCTCTCTCTCTCTCTCTCTCTCTCTCTCTCTCTCTCTCTCTCTCTCTCTCTCTCTCTCTCTCTCTCTGTGTGTGTGTGTGTGTGTGTGTGTGTGTGTCTGTGTCTGTGTGTGTGTGTGTGTGTGTGTGTGAACATGTAAATTATATCTTCCTTATTTATTATAGTTTTTTAGGCATAGTATTCATAAAAATAACTTGTATTTCTTATGTTGTTCAAAGATGAATTTTTCTAATTAATTATGTTTTATCATGGTTGACTATATCTAACCCTTGAATGATGTTAAAATAAGGAGAAGTATAATATTATTGTTTCTTATTTTTATATTTTACATTGAAATATGGAAGAGTTTAATTAATATTTTGAATCAACAAGGAAAAATATATTTTTTATAATTTTTTGATACTTCATAAGAGTGAAGAAATAATAAAATTATGAAACCCAATAATATATAACCTTAATTTGTCATTATTATAAACTAAATCACTTCAAGGTTCTACTATACTTATGAATCTATAATTATTACATCTTGTTAACTTGCATTGATTAAGACATAAGGATATCCTTTATGAATGGATTAAATACTCATAATATTAAAATTGGTGCCCTTGTAGGAAGTATTTCAAGGAATATATAAGGTCAAATATTTTAAGAGAACTTGGTTAGATTCATGAAATAGACCTTCTTCCATTGTTTTCAAATCATGACATAGTTGTTTTTTGCAACACATAAATATGATGATGTTTTGTGAATATAAAATCATTAGTATTAGTTAAATAAAATTGGATTTTTTATAACCTTAAACAAAATAGAAATAGTTATGCTTTTATCTATCTTAGTAAATTTACATCTTAAGAATATGATTATTATCCTTATTTTGAAAGTATTGACATGATCATATACCATGTACATGATGTGTTAGTTTTTTTATTATTTTACTTGTGTGTTTTCAACTAAGTTGATAAGTGGTGACTTATGTCCCTACCCCATTTAAATAACTAATTAGACTAAAAAAGTTGGTTCAACACTTAATTGTCTCTGGTATAACATGTTACATTTCTTTTGATCATCATTACCTTTAGACAAAGTATATAGAAATGATTTTAAAGTTTAAATAGTTTATATTCCAAATTTAAGTAGGCACATAATGGGATATGACTCTTTTTTTATTAACACAATAATTTGGTAAGTTATAATCACTCTTCTTGTTGTTAAGGTATATATAGTGGGTTGTATTAATATTATTTGTGTTGTGGAGTGAGTTATAGTTTATATAAGACAATAGTTTAAATACCAATATCTCAATGTAAATTTACCTTGATGCTTCATTAAATTTTAGTGGTGAACTTATCTATGTTTAGTCGTATCTTGGACAAATCCATCTATAGGATGTGTATGGAATTAAGGAACTTTATGTTTAAGGGTTAATCTATATAGAAGGTGTCAAATCCTATGTATATATCATATTTTCACATGCCATCTTGGGTAGATGAAAGATAATGGGAACAAATGGGGGGGCCTTAAAGTGTCAATTTTTTCTAAAAATAACAATAGTTGAACTTTGAGAGAGTTTTAAAGACACTTGGAAAAATAATTTTACAATAACATAAGAATATGAATTATGGATTTCTAAATATATTTTTTAAATATATAAAAAATCAAAACTTAGATAATTACAATGTGCATACTGATGCATTTAGGAGAATGGCTTGACACGTATGGTAAAAAGATAAGGAGACTGCATGTGTATGAACATAATTTTTTGAGTAAACTAATGTTTTTTGTTTGAAATTTCATATATGGGATATAATAGATGCAGATGAAGATCTCTACCTCCAAGAAGAAATTTATGAACATGTTCTTGAAGATCTTCCAGATGAAGCATCAGAAGATGAAGATGCAGCAGAGCTAGAATCTGTCGCCGATGATTTAGAACAACCCATGACAAATATGCAGCGAGGATCACGTCCTTACAGGCCCTGAGGCTCTAATCCTTCATATGAAGCATATGGACCCTGGTCAAGAGCTCATCATGAAGTCCCAAAAAGACCAGAACGACCAAGGGGAAGAGGCATTTCAAGAGGAGAATCATCTAGAGGGAGACAGCCCTCTCAACCAAGACAACCACCAACAATGCACATACCACAACATCCTCCTGTGCATTATCCAAGTCAATTTAAGCCAAGCGACTCCTGGATTAAGAACAAATTCACTAGCAGAGAGCTGCCAAAAGAAATTAGAGAACCCATCTGGGAACAAATCATGCCTGCAAAAGAACCTATACTTGCAGCAGACCCTCGGTGGGATGATGGCTATGAAGAAGAGGATGAAGTCGGTAGTATTTTCTACTCCGACCAAGATTACTGCCCTGGTGAATGCAGTAATCAAGAAGAAGAAGAAGAAGCAGAACCAAAACCTGAAGAAGAAGTCTACACAGCGCCAATCATCGTACAAGATCCAGGAAGACAAAAGCTGGTATGTACTAGCATTCCTTCTCTAGAATTACCACAGCCTGCCTATCTGAACCATTTGATTAATGGTCGCTTTGCTTAGTTTTTCACATTAGAGATTAATGGCAGATATGTAGATGCACAAGTAGACACAGGGGCTTCTTTGTCTTTTGCTAAACCACAACTCATTAGTGATTGGGATACACTAGATGAGAGACTTGCTTACAAGAGCATAGATATCCAGGGGAATAGTTTCACCTACAATAAGTATAAGCATCAGCAGCCCCTGAGAATTCAAAATAAAATCTTCCATTGTGATTTCTTTGCTTTAGAGAAGATGCCAATAGATATCCTTTTAGGAGGATCTTTTATAGATAGGTATACGCCCTATGGTGCCACTGCAAAAAGCATAATGTTCACCATAGAAAATGAAAGGCTTAGAATACCCCAGCTCATTTACACAACAGAATAATTTCCCAGTGCTATGACTCAAAGTCCTGAGATAATCCCTGCTGAAATTCTAGAGATTGGTGAAAGGATCAAGTCCTCTATCTGTTCGGATAATCCGCAACAGTTTTGGTCCAAGACTATGCCCAAAATGGAGATAAAAATCCTTGAAGGCAAGCACATGAAGATAGGGAAAAGAATTCCCATTCCAGCACAGGACTATAATGATATGGAGGCACAGATCAAAGATCTGGAAGCCAATGGGTTCATCGAAAAATCAACCTCTCCATACTTCTGTTATGCCTCATGGTAAACAAGAATTCAGAACAGAAGAGAGGCAAAAAGAGAATGGTCATCAATTACCGACCATTAAATGCAATTACTGAACCATATCCATATCCCATTCCTGATAAGAGCTACTTGTTAGAGAAAGTTGCAGCCTGTAAGTATTTCTCACAGTTTGACTGCAAATTCGGCTTCTATCAGATAAGAGTCAAGGAAGAAGACAGAGCCAAGACAGCATTTAGTTGCCCTTTCGGCCACTTCCAATGGACTGTCATGCCTTTCGGCTTAATGAATGCGCCAGCCTACTATCAGGGGCATATGGACAAAATATTTGAAGGCACTTCTCAGTTTCTTTGTGTGTATATTGATGATATTTTAGTCTTTAGTAATTCTTTAGATGAACATGCTACTCATCTCTCCACCTTCTTCAAGATGGCTTCAGATGTAGGAATAGTTCTCTCTGAGACAAAAATTCAGTTATGCACAACTGAATGTAACTTCCTCAGAATGGTAATCCAAGATTCCAAGCTGCAGATCCAGCCACACATAAAGGAAAAGGTTATCAGTTTCCCTGAGCAACTTGATAAATCAAAGTTGCAGGCATTTTTGGGATTGTTGAATTATTTAAATAGTTTTTATCGTAACATTGGTGAAGACAGA
>JARHVA010004758.1:412500-430000 GCA_037957365.1 Torreya grandis
ATGTTTTACCAGTTAAGTAGGATGTATAAGAAGAATAAGGTTCAAAATTTTGAGATTCTTTAAGGTTGGGCATGACAAAGGGGAACATGATGGTGTAGGTGGAGACCTTAAAAAAGAGCAAGGAAAATACAAGGATGGTGCTAATTTGATAAATTTTGAAAGTATTGTGACTTGGTGTAATGATTTTTTTCCCATAGATCAGATAAATACTCTCATGTGTGATAATTATTTTGGCTAATGATGGAGGAATAAATACAATGTATGAATATTTTAGTATAGAACCTTAATCAAATAATTTTCACTTGATTTGAATATCAAATTGTAGTTCAACTATTTATACTAGAGATATGACATTATTTTTTTAATGATATATGGAATTCAATGGAATGAATTTGAGTCAAAAAACTGGGTTAAAAAATGGTATTGTTGGCCCATAACACTTATGCATACTATCAGTTCATTTTGACCACTATAGGATCATTAAATGATATCACCAGTTGAAAATGACCACATCTTAGATATTGTATAACTAGATATGACTTATATATAATGTAAATGTATCTTTAGTTATAATGTGACATCTTATTTTTTTCCTACACATCCTTAATATTTGATTATACTTGAAATTTATGGAAGATTTTTTCACTAATTTCACTTGAGGATAATCCTCAGGGAACAAAATATTATTTATCCCATTATTTAGTGGCAAACAATAAATTAACCATAACTGTCATAGATGTTTATGAAATAGTTTATCCCATTGGATTTGTGGTGGTTATATAACTTAAATTCGTAGATAATTTCATAAAAAATAAAATAATGGTTATATGAGGAGTTTAAAAAACATAGGATGGTTCTTCATTAGTTAAAAATGGTTATTGCTAAAAATTTCCAAATTATAAAATATCATGGAAATCCTAATAACAATTTTTTTTGAAAAGTTTATGAATTTGAGAATGAATTAATTCTTGAAACACTTAAAATTAGAGTTGATCATGAAGGTATGTTCAATTGACTTGGTAAGGTCAGCATTAAATTATTATAGCATTTCAAATTACTAAATTTAACTTATTTGATTTACTATATGTTAATTTGGAATTATTTTATCATTATGTTAAGTTTAGTTTTGATATATTTACTAACAATTTTAATGTAGGTTAGTGGTACCATAAGTGATTCCACCTTCACATGGGTAGTGTCATGAGTAAAAGAGATTATATTTTTGAAACAAAGCGAAGCTTAAAAATAATACATTTTGATTTGATAGTTTTATTTCTCATCTCTAGTGGTGGATAATCCTCTCAAGGGATACATAATAGTCCCGTACAACTATAAGAGTTGATGGTTTATATTTATGCATCAAGACATGTTGGTGAAGATAGTTTGTTGATTGGGATAGCAAGTTAAAAGATACATTACCCACTAACCAAAATTTGGTCTCTTAAAAGGCATTTGGAAATAATACAAAACTCATTTACATATATCACTCATCTTAAGTGTAATGTAATACTACAAGGTGTACATAAAAGACTCATAAATGTAACTATAGGCATTGATGGCTCATCTCTATGCCTCATATTTTTCCTGTAATGTGTATTGAAATTTAGTCTATTTTCTCACTTAGGGACAAGAATATTATCTAAAAGGATGCCTCTAAATGACTAAAATTTTCATCCTTGGGGACCAAAATAGAGTAAAAGGTGGCCATTACAGTGTTTATAGACCCATTCAAACATACTGATGAATTTGGTTCCTTGATTGGGTTATTGATTCAAAAGATATGACTTCTACTAACCAAATTTTAGTCTCTTAAGAGATATTTAGATTCGATAAATTTTTTTTCCATGTCTCGATCATCTTAAGTGTCATGAAATTATCAATGGATACTTGGACAACTCTTCCATGTGATTGTAGGTGATGATGGTTCATCTCCACCCCTCATGGTTATCCTACAATGCTTAATAGAAGTTAAACCTAAATTTACACTCATGAATGAGAATATTCTCTTTAGGGATGTTTCAAATGACTTAAAACATAAACCTCAAGGTTTTAAAGGAGAGTTAAGGGTGACCAATCTAGTGTTTATACACCCATATAGATGTGTCTATGAATATAGTTCATTGATTAGGATATTGTTTACAAGATATGCCTCCGACTAACAAATATTTGGTCTCTAAAGATACGTTTGGATACGAGATAAAATTCATTACCAAAATTGGCTCTTATGAAGTGTAGTGGAATGATCTAAGTGGTGCTTGAAAGACTCATTAATATAACTATAGGCATTGAAATCTCATCTCTACCCCTTATAGTTATCATGCAATGTACAACCAAAGTTTAGTCTATTTTCACACACATGGATGAGAAGTTTATCTTCAAATATGCCACCAAAAAAACTAAAAAAATTGACTCGAATTCTTAATGGAGAGTAAAGGTTCACCATTAAGCCATTTAATTGTCCATTCATACAATTTTATGAAAGTGGTTTGTTAATTTGGATAGTGAGTCATAATATACCACTAAAAGTGACCAACTTTGGGTTTATTAATATACTTTTATCAATGATATAAAACTTGTTTCCATGTCTCACTATCATAAGTGTCACAAAATTATATAAGGGTGCTTAGAATATTCATCTATTCAACTTTAGGAATTAATTACTTGTCTCTACCTATCACAATCTTGTTATAACATATGAAAAGGTGTCTTATTTTCTCATACATAGCTAAAAAGCTTATCTTTGAGAATGCCTCAAAATAACTTTAAATTTAAACCTCAATGCCTAATAAAGAGTGGAGGGTAATAATTGTATCAATTATACATCCATCATAATGTGTTCATGAAGATAGTTCATTGATTGGTCTAGTGAGTCATAAGATATGCCTCACATTGAGCACCTTTTGGTCTCTTAAGAAATATTTGGCTGAAAGATAAAAATTATTGTCATGTCTTATTCATCCCAAGTTGAAAAAAATTATATACGATGTGTGTAGAGGTATTTCATATGAAATTTAAGAACTCACATCTTGTCTCTACCCTAGATGGTTCTCCTTCAATGTGTGGAGGATGTTAGGTCCATTTTCCCACTCAAGGATAAGAACCTTATATTCATAGATACCTCTAAAAGGGAAATAATTTATATCTTGAGGCATAATAGAGAGTAGAAGGTGGCCATTCTAGTTTTTATATGACCATTTGAATGTGTTGGCAAAGATGGTTCACCAATTTGGCAAGTGAGTTAAATATACACCTCCCACTAACCAATTTTTTGTATATTAGTATACATTTGGTAGATTGAGAAAAATAATTACAACATATCACTCATCACATGTGGCATGAAATTATCCATTGGGTGGTTATAAGACATGACCATGTAACTTTAATCACTAATATATCATCTCTATCCCTCATGGTTCTCTTCTAATGCATGATAAATTTTTGTCCCATTTTCCCACTCAGGAATGAGAGGATTCTCTTTGTGAATTCATTCAAATGAATAAAAAATTATACCCCATGGATTGACAGAGAGTATAGGGTGACTATTATAATATTTATATACCCATCCAGATACATCTATCAATATAATTTATCGATTGGGCTAGCAAGTCACAAGATACGCTTCACATTGACCAATATTTTGTCTCCTAATAGACATTTATCTATGAGAGATTATCATTTTTGTGTCTCACTTATCCTTATTCACACAAAATGATCTAAGGGTGATTATAACACTAATCCATGCAACTATCATCATTGATGACTCATCTATACCCATCATGGTTCTCATATAATGTGTGATAGAAGTTAAATCTCTTTTTCCACATAAGGATGAGAATTTTCTCTTAAGGGATGCCTCTAAATGATTGTAACTTTAGACTTTAGGGACAAATAAAGAGTGTAAGTTGTATATTATATTGTTTATACACCTATTAGGACATGTTTGTGATGATGGTTTATTGATTCAACTAGAATGTCACAAGATACGCCTCCCACTAACCAATGTCTGGTCTCTTACAACATATTTGGCCATGAGAGATTTTTATTTACCATGTATCACTTGTCTAAAGTGATAAAAAATTCCCCATGGATACTTAGATGACTCATCCATAAATGTTTAGTAATTATTGATTCATCTATATCCCTCATATTTCTCTTGTAATGAGTGGTATAATTTTTTTCCATTTTTATACTAAGGCATGAGAAATTTATCTACAAGGATGCCTCTAAATGAATATAAATTTCAACCTCATGGGATGAATAATAAATTAGGTTGACCATTACATAATTTATAAATTGATCTAGATGTGTTCGTAAAAAAACTTCATTGATTGGGATAGTAAGTCAAAACATACACCTTCCACTGACTAACTTTTGGTCTCATAAGGGACATTTATCCATGAGATAAAAATAATTACCATGTCTCACTCATATTGAGTGGAATAAAATGTTGTAAGGGGTGCTTAGAGGACTTGTCTCTACCCATAATGATTATATTGTAGTATGTGGCATAAGTTTATTCCATTTTCCCACTTAAATACAAGAATATTCTCTTCATAGATACCTTTAAACAACTACAACATTCAATCCTAGGCCTAACAAAAAATGGATGGTAAATAATTTAGTATTTATAACCCGTATAGACACATATTTGAATACTATTCATCAATCAGGCTAGAGAGTCACAAGATATACCTCCCACTGGTGAACATTTAGTCCTTTAAGAAACATTCTATGACAAGATACAAATCATTACCATGTCCCACTCATATTAAGTTAGGGATAATCTTTTATTAATTGATTAGAGGACTCATCCTTAAAACTTTAGGTGCTAATATATCATCTCTACCCCTCATTAGTCTCTCTCAATGCATGGTGTAAGTTCAGTCCATTTTCCAACTCATGAATGAGAAGCTTATCTTATAGGAGTCATCCAACCAACTACAAATTACAATCTTGAGACCCAATGAAGGAGTAGAAGGTTGATATTAAATTATTTTTTACACCCATACCAATGCATTAAAATAGGTGGTTTATCAAATAGGTGACATTGACCAACTTTTTATCTCTTAATAGACATTTAGATGCGAGATAAAATGTACCACCATGTATCTCTCATACAAAGCTAGGGAAAATAATCTATGGGTAATTATAGGTCTTATATGAACAAGTATAGGATCTAACATCTCATATTTACCCATAATAGTGCTCATGCAATGTGTAGTGGAAGATTAACCCATTTTTCCACTCAAGCATGAGAAACTTATATTTAGGGATGCCTCCAAATAGTTTTAACTTTCCAACATGGGTAGAGGGTGGACATTATAGTGATTATACACACACATAGATATGTACATGAATAAAATTCATTTATTGGGATAACGGGTCACAAGATATTCTTCCCACTTATTAAATTTTAGTCTCTTAAGAGACAATTAACCTCAATAAAAAACTCATTTCTATACCTCCATGATCCCAAGATAAGGGTAATCATCAAAAGGTTGATCATTGAAATACTCCTAGAAAATTTAGGCACATGAGTCTCATCTCTACCCTCATGGATCTCCTATGATGCACAATGGAATTTCAATGCATTTTTCCACTCAAGAACTTGAGGATTCTCTTAAGGGATTAACTGAAACTTCAAAATTTATAATCCCATATATATATATATATATGTCTCCACATAGATGGTTCAATGATTAGGATAGTGAGTCATAAGATATGCCTCCCACTAAGTAATTGTTTTATCTCTTAAGAGACTTTAGGATCTGAGAGAAAACATGTCATCATGTCTCACTCATCCCAAACTAAGGATAATAATATAATGGTTCTTTTTGAAGTCATCCATGTATCTATAGGTACTAAAAACTCATCTCTACCCCTCATGGTGATCATATAATGTGCGGTAGAAGTTTGGCCTATTTTTTCATTTAGGGATGAGAAGTTTCTCTTTAGTGATGCCCCTAAATAATTGGAAATTTTGACCATGGGGCATAAAAAATAGTAAAGAGTGGCCAATCCAATATTTATAAGCCTATCATAATGGGTCTATAAAGATGATTCATCAATTCCTAAGGTGAGCCATAAGATATGCCTTGTACTAATACAGTTTTAGTATCTTAAGAGGCATTTGGACATGATATAAAACCATTTTCCATGTATACATCATATTAATATAGGGAGAATCATTTTTAGGTAATTAAATTATTTAACCATGTAACTATAGGCATTAACGTCTCATATATATATGCCTTATAGATCACATACAATTTTTAGGGGAAATTTGGTCTTTTTTCCCCTCAAGAACTGGAATATTCTCTTAAAGGATTCAACCAATCAACTCTAAATTTTCACCTATATAAAAATCCAAATAATAATCCTTATCTAAAAAAATTATTTTATCCATGCTCAATTAATCTTGAATAGAAAACTTAAAACCATTTACATGTCTTAAAGCCACATGTTCTTCTACTTCATCATGTTTCACTTGTATAGAAAGGTTGTAAAACTCATCTCTATAATCTTATATACTAAAGTCCTTCTTCATTAATTTATAGAATGTTTTTTTATATGGTTTTTATATAATCCACATGAATAAATTTATCCTCATCTTCTTCTCTATATTTTTCCATGAGTTAATCTTCTCTTTACATTTTATTTGTCTCTCTTTTTGTAGGTGATACCACCAAATCATTGGATGACCCTTTAATTTCATACATGCAAAGTTTAATTTCATTTTTTATCTTATATTTTTCAATTATAAAAAATTCTTCATGTTATTCATAAATTCTATCAACTCTTCTAGTCTTCAACTTCCTCCATAATCTAGAACATCAATCTTGATTCCTTCATTCAGTCCTTTGCATCATCTTCTTCTCTCATTTATCTTTGATTTGTAAAAATTGTAGTTAATTATTAAGCATTCCTCCATAAAATTTTACATATTCATGTTAATTTAATCAATTCCTCCTCATCTCCTCAACATCTCTTACACTTCCATGAATTGAACTTGCTCTAATACAAAATAATGAACCTAAATACTATCAAGGCAAATTAATCAATAGGTAAAAGGCTTATAAATTATAAAACAATAACATTTATTGATTAATATATATAATAAATAAAATAAAACTCAACTCAAAATTTGAGTTGAAATGATTTTTTTTTAAAATTATATATTGAAAAATAAAATAAAATTACCCTACTATTTTTAGTAGCTACTATTTTTAGTAAATGTTTCATGTAAGAGAAAAAATCTCTAAAAATCTCTATATATCTCCCAACAACTAATATTAACCTAATATACAAATTTTAATTAAATTTAATATATGGTTACAAAATAAAGCTAATTCTAAAAATAGATAATAGTAGAAAAATGTATTAAAATTCAGTTTGAGACACTCAGATAGTCATGTATGGCCTTGAATTTTTTTTGAAAACATCCTCAAGTAGATATGGAAACTTATTTAAGAATTAAAAAAAATTATATGATCACTTTAGCATAAATAAGAACTCAAAATAGCTACAAATCAAAATTTATGACCATCAGAAGGTTGGGCTCTATGTCACCTACCATGATTCTTTATTGTTAGTGTTTGTTTCTCTCAAGGGGAAAATATTTTTAGGCATCCTATTTGTGGTCCATATATGATATTTTTAAAATTAACTTGGAACAAAACATCTATGTGCCTCTAAGGATTAAAAAATGCATGAGTTTATTTGTAATACATGCCTCAAAAAGTATTTTCTAGTGAAATATTTAATTATGGTTTGTAAAATTAACTCAATGTTATTTTGGAAAGACTACAGATGTTTCCTGGATTCGGTGGTATATTACTATGTACATAAATAAATAAATAATGGAATTTTTCTAATTTGGTTATCACGATATTATAATAGGTGCCAAACATATTCATGTAGTTCAAATTTATTATATAAGCCCTAGAAAAAGGAATTAGCATATTATAACTTGAGGTATGCATGTTTGATTGGCTTACTATAACTGATTCTACTATCATGGAAAATATGGTAGAGGAATGAACATTTCAAAATATAAGTCATATCCTTCAAGTAATTAGAGATTAAATAAATTTTGTACTACAATTCCCTCAACCCAAAATATTAATCCTTGAAGAAAAAATAGAAAAGGGGGAAATGGTTATGTTTATATTATGAAATAAAATATAGTTGCATGTATAATTATGTATAAAATAAGTCATTTTATATTAAAGGCACTAATGAATAATAAAAATAAAAATAATTAAAATTACAAGGTGTCGATGAGGCACACAAGGAGATAATAGATAGCCAAAAAAATAATTTATTTCCATGGACATTCATGTATTAAAACCTAATAAAACTCAAACTTGTGTGTTTCCCCAAAAAAATAATATGATGCTATTGAATGACTTTGGAAGTACTGGTAACTTCATCAACAATATGTTTGATGCTTGTTTTAATTATTTTATATATTCAAATCTAGAGGTTAAATTCATGATTGTAGATAGTGGTACATTTAATTGCATAGGGAACTATAATGGTATTAAACTCACCATAGTAAATTACCTCATATATTTCACTATGTCTCCCCCTCCCATGAAAAGCACAAACATTATATTATAATTTCAATGGCTCATGTCATTTTGGATAATTAATTTGAATATGGATAATAGTTATTTAGGAATATTAATTTATAGAATATGGCATTTGAAGTGTGTGTTTTATATGTAATATTCCCATAATTATTTAACTCCCATAAGATGTAGAAAACTATTATGCTTCATGTAATTTTTTCATTAGAATAAATATATTAAGATATTTATACACCTCCACATATTATGTATCTTTAAATGTGTAGGATGGCATTTAACAAAAATCTAGGCCTTTCAGTGTTAGTAACATTAACCATGAAAATAATATAAAATAGAACCTAATTGATCTGTCAGGTAAGTTAGTCAAACATGAGTTTTTGTCTAGTATGATATTTTCCCCTAATAAGTGGAACTATTTCACATAAATCCTTTAACAAGATTATTATTAGGCAATGCATGTAGCCACTCTTGAATATCTAGAATAGTAGTTCAAATTTTATCTTTAATATATATTATTTTAATAAACTTGTCTATTGTTCCTTGAGTATGATGACACATGATTAGATTAAGTAAAGAACACCTAAATATTATATCACTACCAAATATGTAAGTGTAATAAATTATAAAATGAGATGAATATTCATGAATTTGAAATATTTTGAAGTGAGGAAATTTAAACATAGCTTCACTTGTAGTAATTAAAGTATAAAATTCCATACAAAAAAGTTATGTATTGTATTAATTTATAGGAGGTATGTAAATTTTTGGCCATGATATATCACATGGTGTTTCCTCGTATGCTTATTACAAGATATTTTATTTATTTATTTATTTTATTCATTTATTTGGTATAATAGGGAGGAATGAAGAAGGTCATTATTCTATGTAGTCAAAACATGCATTTTATAATCCAACTAAAGTTGAATCAACTTGTTATGCTTATTCAATGTTAATACATATATATGGATACATACCCAAGACATAAATAGGTCTAGTAGGTAATGATGTCTATGTGTTATAAAAAAATATGACATCTTTCTAGTATGCATAATGCATTTTTTTTATTCTAAATAATTTTAATGCATAATATGATAAAACAAAAATCATATGTTTTTATCTTGTGAGACTTTCCTTTTGATAAGTAATATTTCTAATTGATCGATTCTTCTTATTAGAAATTTTTCAATGTAACTAGTGTGTTGAGATAAATTGATAGTGTTCCCACTATATTTTAGTTTCCTCTATGAAAATATTTAATCATTGAAATTTTATTAACATGTGATATTATTATTTCTTTAACCTATGTTACCACCCATTAAAATATAGGTTGTTCTGCAAGATCGATGTTGTTTAATTAAAAAAATTATTAACATTTTTCATTTGAAAAGTAACTATAAAAAATAATTTTACTTTTGATATTTGTGTTTTCATTTCTAATTAATCATCCATTCATATAAAACATTTTTTAATAGATGATAACTAATCCATTCTACAAAAAAATTACATATGTGTCTCAATAAGGATTGAATTAACTGTATAGTAAGTGAGTTAATTTTTTTTAGCAACATAAAATGGACAATCAACTCAATTTTAATTTTTAGTAAATAGAGAATAAACATGTATTACTTTCAAATATTATACATTGTTTGAGATAATGTGCAATAACTTGTAATTGAAATTTAATTTTCTATAATTATAAACATTTCATTTATGTGGCTGTAAGGAATATATTCAATATTCATAGAACTTGAATAATGTTTTTTTCTCATTTTCATTTAGTGATAATATATTACTTTAGTTGGTATTAACACCTTTGCTTTTATTTAATATGTTATTATTTTTTCCATGTAATATTCACACACTTTCTTATTTGTTGTAGAGTAAACATATACATCATTAATCCATTTATTTTACATTAATAAAATATACATAAAGTTTACATAAAATAAAAATATTATTATCTAATAAAAAAATAATTTAATGAAATGTTAAGAAATATTGGTTAAAGGAATTTTACATTCAAAAAATGTATAAAAATAATATGTTGATAATGCTAGAATTTTTTAAAATGTCTTAAGATCAAAATAAAATAAAATATAAGATTTAATATATTCTCAAACCATAATAAAACAAATATCTATATATTTATTTTCATGTTCATTAACTACAATCAATATGGTCAACTATCTATATAGTTTTTTGGACATCCAAACATGAAAATTGTCTTTTATAACATAACAAAAGTCAAAACTATTTACAATACCACTAATGTGGCACATAATATGTAGTTTAAAAAAATGTCCACATGATCAAATCAATAGTGAAAAACAAGAATAAATACCAAAGCATTTCAACTTATATGTACATAAATAAGGTTATTCAAGAACTAACTTTGGAACAAAATTATTTTTAGATGTTTAGAATTTCACTATTTCATCTATCTTCAAGGAAGAGAAGATTGAAGTGAAGACCTAAATAGGAAGAAGAAACACCAAAGTCCTAAATATTACTTATGTTACAAATAAAATAATAAAAAATGGGGTTAAGTCAACTGACATATAAAGAGAGGAATATAAATAATATAAAATAAAATAATAAAAAATATGAAGGAAAGTAATAACCATAATATAAATAATAATATTGATATAAAATAATAAAAATAAATAAAAATTTAATTTAATTTAATTAAATAAATTTAAAATAAATCAAATTAACATAAAATAAAATAAAATATTAACATTTAATTAACAATTTAAATATTCAATTATAATAAATATATAACAATAAAAATAAAAATAACAATAACAATAAAAATAACAATAACAATAATAATAATAACAATAGCAATAACAATAACAATAACAATAACAATAACAATAACAATAACAATAACAATAACAATAACAATAACAATAACAATAACAATAACAATAACAATAACAATAACAATAAAAATAAAAATAACAATAACAATAACAATAACAATAACAATACCAATACCAATACCAATAAAAATAAAAATAACAATAACAATTTAAAAAATTAAATGAAACATAAATAAATAATATAAATAATAAGAAAATTTGAAACCACAATACTAAAAATAAAAAGATAGGAAAATAAAAATGAGAGAGAGAGAGAGAGAGAGAGAGAGAGAGAGAGAGAGAGAGAGAGAGAGAGAGAGAGAGAGAGAGAGAGAGAGAGAGAGAGAGAGAGAGAGAACCCTGTATAGGCATGTAAAATAATTGAGCATAGGGAACATGAGATAATGAGGGGTTGGGTGGAAAATAGGAATAAGTTAATTCCAAGACATGGGATTGGGAGAGATTACATATTATGGGTTTCTAAGAATGGCTCAATTTGAAAATGTCATGTATGTAAGGATTATGAGGTTGAATTTTTCTTTCAAGGACATTCTGTTGAAGATTTTGTTCACTAAAAATAGTATATATAATTTGATTTTACCCATTGTAATTTTCTATCTTGGTCAGTATTATAAACATGAATTCCTTGAACACAAGGTGATTAATTATTTATAGTGTAGTGTCATCATCAACAAAAAGAAACTGCAAATCCTTTACTTCATTATCGATAATTGATTTCAGTAATTCATGAAAGGAAATAAATGTCTTTAATTAATTTTTCATATGATTTACATCTAAATGAAAATAACATTTGTAATCAAAATTAACAACAGCCACAAAATATTTCAAACAATGGTAAACAAAACCCACTTATTTTAGCCTTTTTTAAATTTCCTTTTGTCTACCTTAAGATGGAAATTAGAATTAATCCATAATATTTTATGTCATAGTTATATTCCCTAAACCCCATTTGACTATAATGATAATTTAGATATGGATTATTTCAAACAATGTTCATTTAGTATATTCAAGTTCCATGATGGTTTAAAATACTTGTTTCTCAATGAAGGTGAAGGCACATTGAAGATTGTATAAGTTATCCAATGGCACAAATTGTCAACATATACAATAGTATGGTTAATAAAACATTAAAATATTGGACATAGTATTTTAATTCCCCTCTTTTTTTTTAGTAGTAGACCAATGTTTTCATACTAAACCTTACTTTAGACTTCCTACAAAAACTGTGATCTAAAAGTAGTTTCCATTGTCTATATCAGATATACAATATGACCTTACATGATAGTTTTGTCATAACAGTATTTGAATAATATATTATTAAAATTTATTATATGTATGTATACTTAATTTGAGAGCCATATATCTTGTCATCCTTCAATAATCGATCAATTTATGATTGATAAATGGATATGCATATTAAGAATTATAGGAAATTTTTTGCCTTTAGATATTAGAATATTTAAAAAGGCATAAAGGAGATTAATGGTTTGGAGAATTAAATTTAATTCCTAACAACATTTTTTTTAAATTCTAATGGTCATGGCCAAGAATGCATTTATTCTAAAAAAATGAAATAGTCTTGTAAATACATGTTTAAGTCTTCAGTGCTATAAATAAAAATGTGAATCCTACGATAATCCATTATTATCTATGTGGGTATATAGGTCTTCAAAAAATTCATTAGGACCATCTTGAGGTTTTTAGTAGTGTTTTATGTTACCCTTACTTCAAATTAACCTTTGGGTAAAATAATGAACTACTATTCATGTGGTTAGTATTGAGACCTCTTTAAATTTTTACAGTCAAGAAAATATCATTTATATTGTGGTCAATATCTAAATGTTCCTAATAACAATGATATTATTCAAAATGACTATTCAAAAAATGTAAATTATTGTTCTCTAAATAATAATAATTATGCATATGGCTATGATACAAATGAGAATCATCGTGTGATTGATATTCTCTAAAAGAGGCATTTTTGAAATACATAAAAGTTGATTTCTCTTTACACCTTCTTGGATATTGTAAATAAAATATTTCCTTGAAATGTTAAAGAAAAGGGATGGAGGTCCAATGAATTAGTTGGTTTAAAAGGACAATATTATCTAAAGTATTAGTTAATGCTTTTTTGAAAAGACAAAATATTGTCTTATTACACCTTAAAGAGTAGAGCAAGGCACATATAATAATAAGGCTGCACTTAAGCAATCTTAATTATTATTCTAAGGAATCAGTGGGATGTTTTAATAGAATTACACAAATGAATATGATTTATTTATTTTATATATTATAATAAATTAATAAAATATGGATCTTAGTGTGATAAAATGATGTAAATATAGAGATTCGCATTAAAATAGATGGAATTATGGTGGTGTTTTTCCTTAAAACTAGATTATATTATCTACATCTGGAGACTATACAAGCATCTTTATATTGATAAAAAAATCATTCATGTTAAGTGGGGATACATTAGAGTGTTTACCATTTACCAATCTAAACTATGCAAGCCTACACTTAACATGGTAGGCTTAGCTCTTATATATACTTAACATGAACAAAAACAATAAAAAAAATTAAATGAAACATAAAGTGGGGATACATTAGAGTGTTTACCATTTACCAATTTAAACTCTGCAAGCCTAGATTTAACATCGTAGGCTTAGCTATTATATATGCTTAACAATAATAATAACAATAAAAAAATTAAATGAAACATAAATAAATAATATATATAATAAGATAATAAAATAAATAATATTATCTAAAGTATTAGTTAATGCTTTTTTGAAAAGACAAAATATTGTCTTATTACACCTTAAAGAGTAAAACACGACATATATAATAATAAGGCTACACTTGAGCAATATTAATTATTATTCTAAGGAATCAGTGGGATGTTTTAATATAATTACACAAATGAATATGATTTATTGATTTTATATATTATAATAAATTAATAAAATATGGATCTTAGTGTGATAAAATGATGTAAATATAGAGATTAGCATTAAAATAGATGGAAGTATGGTGGTGTTTTTCATTAAAACTAGATTATATTATCTACATCTTGAGACTATAAAAGCATCTTCATATTGATAAAAAAATCATTCATGTTAAGTGGGGATACATTAGAGTGTTTACCATTTACAATGTTAAGTCTAGGCTTGCAGAGTTTAAATTGGTAAATGGTAAAGTATATAATAGACCTTTAAGTAGACTTAACATGGTAGGCTTAGGGATACATTGGACTCTTATAAAGGGTAGGATCCCCTTATAAACCATGTTTTATACAATTTAAAAAAAAAATTGATTAAAGGTCTATTTTATACATTTTTTATACATTAAACAATTTAAACTCTACAACCCTAGACTTGTCAGTTTATTGATTTCATTATCCATGTGTACTAAGATATAAACAAGGAAAATGTGTAAAATAAATGTGTGAAAATACATAGGATGCCATTTTGTACCATATGAATCATATTTTATCCATTTGATTTATGGTGCACCTTAAAGGAGCATAATGAACATTAAAATTACTCCCATTTTCCCTCAGAAATAAAATATTGGGATACAAGAATTTTTTTATCCCTATATATAGTGTTCTAAAAGATTGGGCTAACCCTAATCAACAAATGAGAGAGTATATTTTAGATCCCATGCCTTCATTCAAACCCTTCCCTGGATGACCATTATACCTTATTTTTCACATATTTTATATTCATATTAATTAGTGTTGTTTAATTCATATTGTATTATATTTCTAATGGGATCAACAAGTACATATTTATTTTATATATTGCATAGGATTCTTAATTTCCTTGTTGAATTTTTTTATTCCCCTTTAGAATTTTGTTCATTAGGTTAGAACATGGATGAAAAATAACTCAAACCAAGATGATAAAAAATGTATAAAATAGACATTTAATCAATTTTATTTAATTGTAAAAAACATGGTTTATAAGGGGACCCTACCCTTTAAAAGAGTCCAACAGGCATGGCCATAAAAACTAAATAATACAATAGGGTTTACAAAAAGGATAAAAATCTTACCCAACACAACAACAACATCAAAGACACAACAATAACCATAAAAATAAACTACACCAAGAAACTTCTAAGACCCTTTACAAACATTTTATTTTTATGATCTTAGGGTCATATTCAATGGTTATATCTGTTTATTACCTTTTCCTTTTATTTTGTCACTAACCATCATCCATGTTCATACTTTACGTAAATCAGACACAATAAGAATGGAGAGTTCAAGATAATTGTTTGGATTATGATTTAGTAAAGGTATCCTATCTAATAAAAATTCACCTTCAACATTAGAGTTTAATGGAGTTGAAGCCTTAAACCATTCACTAGATTCACATTAAAAGTTCATTTCAAAATCCTTGTCTGAAATCTCCCCAAATGGAGCTAAAAATTCCATAGGCATTTTTAGGACCATTTTTGGGGCATCACTTTCCTATTTCCATATAATTTCATTGTTTTCTTGAACTATTAGAACTCAAAATTAGAATTATTACACCAAGTATTTCCATGACTTTTTTTATTTTGTGGACATTTATTAGTCAAATAATTAATTAAAAAACATCTTTGACATTTGAATGGTAAACATTCATAGTCAAGAGTTTGTAACCATTTTTTATCCCCAACTTGTAATTCAGCATATGCAAGGGCTCTTTAGATATGACCATCTCAACAAGAATCCTATCATATGTTGTATGTTCCATTTCATATATTTTAAGGCCTACATAAATTAAAACTCACAATGAGTTTTAAGTAACTTAAATCAAAGAAATATTCCAAAAATAAAAGGGTAAATGGTGTAATCGTATCCAAATTGGTCTGAAATTAAAATATTCATTAAGAGGGTTAATATTGGGATACCATTACTTAGCCATAAGCATGTGTTTATCCTAGTCCCAATAAAATTTATAGAGGATTTTTTCTTTTTCTTCATTTGACTCAAAATTAAAAATAAAAATAGCTTTAGCACATGGCATAATATCGATCTTACCTTCTTTTAGATTGATTTAACGTCTAGAGACCCAATGATGTAGAATTGAAATCTTTGGCCTTAATCCATTGAAGTGATAGATCATTCTTATAATTCAAATTCATTATTTTAACTAAAAAACCTATACAAGCTCTTTGTCATAAAAATAAATATTCATATTTATCCTTGTTTTTTTAAAAGGCTCAATCAATTTAACTACTTTTGAAGATTGTAGGACCTTTTTTTTATAAAATTTTAGTTTATGAGACCCTATCCAAGAAGAAAAAACCTCAGTTTTATGTGTTTGGTCTACTTTCCTTTCACAAGGGACCCCTTGGTTGACATTTTATCCCCAATATTTACCATTACCTATATTAACATGTGGTTAGGGTAATATATGAATAATGTCCCTATTTTTTGGATTTGATTGATCTTGTATTTCAAGTGATTCCTAAACATTTCATTTAAAAACACTTACATGTTTATTTCTAACCACTAAAAGCATAGAATCCCATTATGTATATAGATTTGGTGATGAGACCATAGGAACTTGCTTTGATGTCATTGTTTTCGTAGATCACTTCAAAACTTCTGATGTAGTGTCTACATATTAATGATAGGCAAATGCAAAGACCTTAGTCTTTGGTAATAGATCATCTAATTTTTCCACAACCACAACTCTTCATTTAATATTACCTCATCTAATAATTTTCCTAAAAATGAACATCATCACATGAGATTTTTAGAGTCATATGGGGTCAAGACTGTATGAAACTTTCACATAATATAAAAATAATAGTCTACACCTTATAGAGAAATCTAACCAATGGCATATCCTATTGTTAATAACTATTTTATTAATATCAAATATAAGTTACTTATCATCAAAATAAATGCTAAAGGGATTTTTTACAACATTTTTTCTGCCCCCTCTTTGCCATCAAACTAATTCTAGTCATCAATTTATTCTCGTTACACATCCCCTATACATATTCAATTTCCATGTTCAT
>JARHVA010004758.1:437500-440000 GCA_037957365.1 Torreya grandis
TGGGACTTTTAATTTGTGTATTTTGGAGGTAGTTCAACAAGTTAAGTAAAAATTTGAGGGCATGATGAAAAAATATGATTTTGATACAGTTTAAGGGGACATTAAACGGTTCAAAGGGGACCTAGATAGTGTGATGGTTCAGTTACAAAAAATATCTAGGAAATTGGTAAATTTTTCAACTCATCCTCTACAAAATAACCCTCCATAACTTTAGTTTAGTTCTCCTCATCCAAATAATACCAATACCAATTTTGAACCTAAGTTGATATTGCCCAAATTAGACCTTCACAAGTTTTATGGTAATGATCGACTTACCTATCTCACTCAAACTGAAAAATTATTTGATCTACATCATACTCCATGTTCATAAAAAGTTGTTATGGCCTCTTTATGTCTTGAACCAAATCCATTCATTTTGTATCATTGGTTGTATGATCAGAACAAAAATAAGGGTCTCCTAATTTCATGGTCAATATTTTTTTAGAATTTTTAGTTCCATTATCATAATAATGTATTTAAAAACTACTTTAGTCAACTATCCATGTTGTGCTTGATTGAAATTGTCAATAATTACATTCATCAATTTTTAAATATCTCCTCAAATGTGGTATACATCATTGAGGAAAATCTAACTGACCTTATTTTAGGTGGCCTCAAATATATCATCCATTATCCAATTATAAGTTCTCACATTTCATCCTTATACTATATTTGAGGCCATACCAAGGCCATGCATGGCTGAGTAAAAAGAGATGATCAGATGAAGACCTTTTACCAATGTTTGTGAATGCACCTTCTAAGCACTTTTTTAATCTACTAGATTGACACATTAAGTGGAATAAAAACATGTAAAATATTTACATTTTGGCTTTGATAGAAAATGGAAAAATTAACATCGATGTGTTTAAAATAAGTTATTTTACATCGATGGATCAAATGAGGAGGAAGAAGATATAGAGGTTTCATGTGAAGGTTTAGAAGAACCTGAGAATGAATCTAAAGATTCTTAACCTACTATTTCTTTTCATGCTCTTTCAAGCATTAGTTTTCCTTAAACCCTTAAGGTGATGTTTTCCTAAAGAAACACAAGGTGACTATGTTAATTGACCATGATAGTACACATAAATTTATGAATATTAATTTGGCTACTTGTTTGAATTATTTCATTTACCCACCTCCAAACTTCTAGGTCATGATAATAGATGGTGGTATGATCAACTATTTTGGAAAATACCATAGAATTAAGCTTGTTATGGGAGACTATTTTTTATATTCCCTATGTTTTTTATTCCCTTTGTGAGGAGTTGATATTATTTTTGGAGTGAAAGGGATCGCCAATTTCAGAAATATTGAGATAAATTTCCAAGAACTATTCATGAGGTTCCATTCAGAAGGAAAAAGCTATGAACTACATAGAGTATGTGTTAAATCCCCATTACTAGTTAGTTCCTATAAGATGATGAAGATTTTGAGAAAAGGTGTAGAAGGTTTTGTGGAATGCATATTTTTCATAGAGGTTCAACAAACCAACAAATTTAAACATCCTAATTTTCAAATGGTGGTAGATGACCATTCTATTCTTTTGTTAACATGTCAAAAGGACATCCTCTAAGTCTTGCACATGATCATTCCATTAGACTCATTTTAAAAAGTACACCAACCAACATCAGACCCCATGTAACCCTATGCCTAGAAAATTGAAATTAAATAAATGGTATAAGAGATGTTGGAGGAACAAATCATCTAACATAATCAAAGGGAATATTCCTTCTTGGTGTTCATGGTTCAAAAGAAGGATGATGATTAGAGGATGTCCCCAGACTATAGATAACTCAAAATGTACAACATCAAATATAAGTTTCCTATTTTATTAATTAATGATTTTATGGAAGAATTACATGGTGATATTTATTTTACCAAGTTAGACCTTTACTCTGGGTATCATCAGATTCATATCCATGATGAGGACATCCCTAAAAAAGCTTTTATAACTCATGATGGCCATTATGAATTTATGGTCATGCCTTTTGGGCTCACAAATGAACCATCTACATTTTAGAGTTTGATGAATATTATTTACTATCTATATTTGAGAAATTTTTTGCTAGTGTTTTTGATGATATCCTAGTCTATAACATAAATTGAGAAGACCATTTGAAGCATGTGAAACAGGTTTTGTATGTTCTAGACCAACATCAGATTTATTCCAAACCTTTTAAATGTGATTTTGGTGTCTAAGAGGTTGAATAATAGGGTCATATTATTTCACATTAAGGATTGAAATTTGATCCTAAATAAATCCAAATAATGATGGAGAGTCATGATCCTGAGACTCTCAAAAACCTCTAAGGATTTATGGGGCTAGCTGGTTACTATTACAAATTTATAAAAAATTATGGTAGCATTGCATCCCCAATAAAATATTTATTTAATAAGGAATCAAATATTTATAAAAAATTATGGTAGCATATAACTCTATTTCTAGCTACTCCTATTTTTT
>JARHVA010004758.1:445000-452500 GCA_037957365.1 Torreya grandis
TATTAAATTGTGTGCATCTCTTTCCTTGCATGACATTTTATATCTCATTTAATGTGGTTCTTTCCTAGTGTGACATTGATTTTTCCTTGTATGTGCAGTTTTCTATATGTGCCATTGATATTATATTATGTGGGGATATTTCCTTGTGTGACACTTTGTGTTCACTAAGAGTACTATATTTCACTCTTCTTTTGTGGGACATTTAGTGCTATCATGTGTGATTCAATTGTTTGTATGATGTCCATAAAAGTGTATGCATATGTGTAGATAAATATAGGATTGTATACTAAGATTGTGGCATCGTGATCCATGTCATGCATAATTATACTTGTGTTGTGTCATGATCTATATCAAACTTATTCTTTGGTATCTTATTAATTAGTGAGTTCATATGTGATCAATGTTACTACATGATTAATCATTATATATATCTTTACATGACACTCGTATGCTTTGTGATACATGTTTAATAAATTATTAAACGATATAATCATATTGTGATAACATATTTTCCTCATGTTATCACATGTTTTACATGCTTATATATTTATATATATAATTATTTATTTAACTCTTTTATTTTGAGATGAGTAATTATCAGGGTGCATTCGTCACCTTAAAATGGGGGCATAATAGTGGGCCTATCATAGATATCAATACTCAATATATAGATAATTCATAATTTTTGGATATATCACATGATTTAGAGGGTTCAAATTTGGTCATATTATCAAATTGGTTATGATTATGAGACATATGTACATATATTAAAATACATTTGGGTGAATATGCAATTCATATCTATAAATTTTACAAGTAAATGAGTTGTAGGTTATCATATTGGTGGAAAAGTGATATATAAATTTATGGAATTGTTTATTAGATTGATAGAATCATATAGGATTGTTTGGGATGTATGTTGTTCATGTTTTAAATTTTATATTTTTACATTGGTACTGAATGTCGCATTCTAAATCTAAAATACATCTACAACAGTTGATTCATTTTGTTCATATTTACCTATAAGTCTTGTATGTAGATCCATATTTACATACAAACCTAGTTTAATATTCCATTTTTTTAATTCTGCACCTATTAAAGTTTATTGAAGATTTAAATGAGAGTTTGGTTGAGATTATGAATCTTTCAAAACACTTTTCCTTATCCATGAGGGTTTGTGCATTTTTATTTCCAACCCAAAATTTTACATGTAGAGGCACTCATATTGAGCCATAATCACCCCAATATCTAGTACTTCAGATGTAAAATTGGTTTTCTTACTTAGAGTTATATTATTTCACTAATATTAAAAATTTAAAGTGTTTCATTGATCTTGCTTATCTAAAATTTCATATCATATGCAAAAGTTGTTGTTTGAATGTTTTATTACAATTTTTGATCTATAAATTTTGGCACATATATCCTTTTCCCAAATACGAAGTTTGGATACACATTAACATATGCAATTTATTTACACTTTTCCTATCACATTGTCAATGCTAGAGTTAAATAAGGGTATTTTAGACATGTATATAAATGAGTAGACACTTCAAAATGTGAGCCTTGACCTATATTTACCACATATTACATGTGTGCATAAAAATGACTTTGTCTCAAATTATTCACTAGCCATTAACCTATGTGTGGGATCTTAATTTTCTATCAACCAACAAATTGAATTTCATACTTTATGACTAATTAATTTTTTACCCTAATCAAATTGTATCCTAATCATCATATCAATATTTCCTACTTTATGGATGTCTATTTTTTTAAGTAGATGGATCTAATTTACTAAAACATTATACCTATATTAAATCTATTTACTTACCTCTTAATGGTAAATTTACAAAATTCAAATATTTCCTATGAGTTTTCCCATACATTTTTCATGTTAGTGAGGAGATACATTAACCAAAGAGTCCACTATTTACACACAATATGAACAAGATTATTCTATTGTAGTATACACTGATATAACACTACTAAGAGGTCATTTATACATATGTGCATTGATAAGATTATCCCCAAAACTTATATATCATAAAATCTCAAATGAATATACCATATCCATGTCTGAAGCACCCAAGTCAAGTTAGGTTTTCATAATTTCAATTGTTGAAGTCCAAGTTATAGGCCACATACATACTAAAGAATCACTATTACACATATACACCTAACCAAGAGAACTACATGAAGTTTTAGCCTATTAAAAGTATTTGATATGTATAAAACACTTAGCCATTCAACATAGGGTGATTTAGGTTATACAAAACCATGTTTTTCACTCCCCTTTTTAGGTAAACCTAATATCAAAAGTGGATATAGGGTTTGAAAATGAAGGAGATATAATTGTGGAGTTGCACATATAATTGATCTTCTAATATTACATAAAGTAATGGTTTATATGTAACTATAATAATTTTTTTAGAAGAGTTGAGAACATATTATATGAATTTTTTCAAACTATATAAGATTCCTTAAATTTCTCATAGGCATCCATATTATATCATATTTGTTTATGAATGTCTATCCACTCAATTCTTAATTTGAGTAAATATTAATCTATCCTACCACTTACACACAATCTCATATATGAACAAAATAGCAATAAGTTAAGTACATGAGTTTTCTTTCTCATATATAAAAATAGTAAAGTGAAATATAAAATAGAATATTACATTCAAATTTACATAATTTAGATATAATTTATACAATCTAAATATATATAGTTTTATACTTATTTAGGTTGATTAATACAAAATAATGTAAACTAATACACTATCATAAAAATAATCACAAGGATGAAAATGAATTTTATACATACATACATAACATTAATTTTTTGATTAATTTATTTTTTATAATGCTAACATTATTCAAGGAGACCTGAAGAATAATTATTAAATTGAGTATCATAGTGCCATCTCCAATATTTCTACTAAGAATTTGAAGCATGTAAACCCATGCTATGGAACATGCTATTAGGTATCTTCTCTTGGATGGACAAAATCAAAGGTAAGTCAAAAATAAAAGTTTGTATTTTTATTTTAGTAGAGGCCAAGGATTTCAATAATAGTAAGAAGTCATATCTATAAATTTAGTAATACCTATTTAAAAATACCTAAATCTTTCATAACTACTAATTATGCTAAAATAATATTAGAACTAGTTATAATATAAGACCACCACATGTTGTGATCATTGAAGGACAACCCACTTTGAAAATAATTACTTAACTATTTATGATATTGCTTGACAAATTTTAAATCTTTCAAAAATAATTTTATCAAAAAAATATCCCTCAATATTGATTGGGGTAGTGGTAAAATGCAAGGTATGAAAGACAACATTTTTACAACTAAATTTATCATAAGGCAAGCTATAAGTAGTACATTATTGTAGAGTAATTATCTAGGCCTTATTGCCTTTGATTTCTTAAATCACCCATTTACCATATATAGAATGACCTTGCTTATACATGTCAATAATGCCTATACCACCTTTCTCATGAGGATGAAAATATATCCCCTATATATCTTTGTGATACCCATGAGTTTTTTTAGCATTAGAAAATAATAAATCCCTAAAATGCTTGGAAAACTTATCATATGAAGATTTATAAGCAACCCAAAAAGAATAATAGTAAACATGGTTAGCTAATAGGAGCTTCATACAAACCTGAGATACTCTATCTAAATATAGAGATTTTATGATTTAGTAATCCACATTTTCTCCACTTGATCAATGACATAATTCCATTATTCAGAGGTAGAATTATCAAAGAAAAGGAATGCCAAGAAATTTCAAACTCTCACCATTTTTTATACAATTATAATTGTATTTCTTGAACCATTATAGCATAGAAATCATGATCTAAAACATTAGTTTTTGTCCCATTATAGATTAGAACCTAGGGTTTTACATAAACTATCGAGGTAGTTCAATGCATATTATAAGTAGTTATATATACCATTTTTTTATTATCATGTGAATTTTTAGGTGCATTTGTTTCCTCATCCAATTCTAGATATCTTATTTTCATCTCTAAAATTTCCTTTACAATATGGTGAATTTTAGAGGAGATAACAATAGGTTCAGATGGAAATGCATCAAGTACATAATTATCAATTTGGATGTATTTATAATATTTGTCATTTTCTAGGTTTTAGTGTTAAGATTTTATGACACATGATCTACATTGAAAGTAGGCATATTGTTTATTTTCAAAGCCAATTCTTATTAAAGCTAAAATTTCTAGATCCATAACCAAATATGGTAGGTAGTTAACAATAAGAGATATATCTCGGATAAAGTTAATACTGTGGCCACTATATTTTTATTATCCCTCGGGCATGGGTGACTTGTAATTTTGGATTTACTCATGAAATGAGAATTTATTCAAATTGAGTGAGGCCATATAATGTCATAGGATGTATATGAGTGTCTATGTTATTAAATGTAGAGAAGCAATGGAAATCCCTATCTATAATGCATCTACAATAAGTATGTTTACCATCGGTATTCTTTTTTGGAATACCTAGACATAATTACTTGTAAATGAAGCATGCATGGGTAAATAAAAGATGATATATCCTTTCAAAAAACCTCTTATGTGTTTATTAAATAGTAAAATCACATAATACATAGAATATGCTACTTTTTATAACATGGTAATGATGTTGACAATGTTCATTTATTTGTTCCTTGTGTATACTATAAGAAAAATAAGCTCTTTTATTTTTTTATTTTTTTCTCCATTGCTATCTACAATAATTATGTACTAAAAATTATATGTTAGACTATAGTAAGTACTATATGGAATTTTAGAATTTATACATTAAACTACTATGTATTTTAAATGTATAACCACATTAGAAGTATACCAATGAAAATAAATTATTTTTATGTAATATATAAAGTGTAAAAATATTAATTGACATTTTTAAGTACATATAACTACCATGTTTTGTTGAATATATCAAATAAAGATGCATCTTATGGTTTAGATTCATATTTGCATGAACTTATTAAGATACATTTGAATTCTTTACTATTATTGTAAAGGTTTTCTCTAGTTGATAATTTAAAGTGGTACTTATAGAAGATAACTCTTCTAACAATCTACCAATCATCATCATATGATGATGGCATAACTTTTACAAATTTTGATATGATTTCCATAAGTAAAGTAGCAACAATTATAAATGTTGTGTCCCATATTTTTCATATGAAATATTCTAATATGAAATATAATGTATAATTATATTCACATTCTATCTTTTTCTACATTTTTGGAAATGACAAGAAGTGTCAGTATTTTAAATTATGTTTTTATTAAATTTTTTATTTTTAAATAAAGAAATGCAAACAAGGTAATAAAAACTAGTCATTTTAATGGGAATTATTTTTATATCAGGTATAATTGAACTTGATATTATAAGATCAATTGAACCATACATGTTTGAAATTAGTGCCTATTTGGAAATATCTATAATCATTGATGATGTTTGTATTGTTGCACCATCTTATTTTTACTACTGAGTTAGTTGTTGTGTTTTAGTTATATTTAGATTCATTAATAATTATCTATTTGATTAAATCCCTATAGTTTTTACACAATGGGCCAAATTAATTTCTTATTTGATTATAAAAATTGGAATGAAAAATATTTTAGACAAACACAAATAAGCCTAAATTTGTCCCTCTTCCTGACACAAGGTTACCTAGATGCCTAATTTTTTTGTTATATATAGATATGTATTCTAATATTATATTTATTTTAAATTTGAAATTACCATTTGGTCTTAAATAAGTGTAGGAAATAGTAATGGACAAAACAATGCCAAGAATGTCCACCATATAATTTATAGTTATGGTTTTGATCTATTTAATAGTTTTGAAGTGGAATTACTATAGTAGGGTAGAATGATATTATTAAACACAAATATTAGAAGAGAACAGCATGTCAGTAATGGTATCCCATGGAGTTTTTGAGTGAGTGTATTTTTGTTTTCATATTTTAAGATGCCATTTAATACATAGTATAATTTACTAGTTCATATAGGATTACAGAAAAAAGTAACTACCTATCCAAAATAAACTACATTTATGTGGTTTCTTTCATTTTAAATAAGGTAAAATATAAAAAATTACATCATAGTAGTATTGTTTGATTAATTGTGTACATTTTTTTTTGACTGACTTTGTCCTGTGCAGTTTAAGAGTTTTTCCAAGGATTTAAATGCCTTAAATATAATGATTGAAACCATTTGTGTGTGTGTGTGTGTGTGTGTGTGTGTGTGTGTGTGTTTTCATGTGCTAATTATAATTATTTTTCAATGTAAATAGATTTTCAATGGCTGAACATCTTTAAGAATAAAATGTTAATAAATATAAGCATAAGTAAGATTATGGTTTTTTTTGGGTACGATAGATTCTTATAAAACAAGAAATGATAAAAATAAAAGTTAGCTTGAAATTTTAAAAATTATAATGAATAAAAATCATTGAATAAAATGTTATGTGAAATTATAACAAAATGATTTGTGGATGATAATAAAGTGTGATAATCATGTATATGAGAAAATAAAGACAACCTGTAAGTAGACCATAATAATTTTATATTTTTTGATAATCATATATGAAGCTATAAGGTGTTTAAAAAAAATGTTAATTATAGTTCTCTTAATGGGTCTATTTATAAAAAATGTGAATAAAATATATTGAATATTAAAATTACTAATAACAATATTGTAACATGATGCATTGACAAACAATGTTTCAAAATATAACTAACAAATTACAATATAATGTGTATATAAGATATGAAAACATATAAACTAATAAAATATATATAAGTTTCAAATTTATTGATTTTATATATATATATATATATATATATATATATATATATATATATATATATATATATATATATATATATATATTCTATTATTTTTAACATTTTTTTAAATGGTCAATCTATAAAAATCGAATTATATTGAAGGATGTATCAATAGTAATCTAAGCATATAATAAATTAAATGTAAATAGTGCACATATATTTTGGTAATGTAGATATTACATCAAATCTTTACTGGGTGATATAATTATTGGTATGAAATTTACAATATGTCTATTTTGGTTTTTAGATATTAGTATATAGTAATATTTCAAGATGTGTTTCATAAATAACACAAAAAATAAATAATTATATTTATATATCTATAGTGATATTTATTGCCATTCTAGAATAATTAAAGTTAGGGTTAAACTAAATAGATCAAACTGATTTAATTTGTTTAACATTATGAAACTACTTTCCTTTATTTCTACAATGCAATTTCAACTTTGGATTATGAATATGTACTCCATTATGGATTAATATATAGTTACACACATATTTTATCACATGTTTAACACTAGAATAAATAAGGACAAGGCCTCTAAATTATGTTTAAATAGTTTTGAATCCATAGATAACATTTGTATGAGGAT
>JARHVA010004758.1:457500-462500 GCA_037957365.1 Torreya grandis
AACTATAGATCTTCATCCTTCTTCACCTTTTGAAAGAATTTGCTTAAAATGGGTTAGAGTGCTCATGGTGTAGATATAACCCCAAACACACCTCTATAAATTACCATTGCCTAAATAAATAATACTCTTAGGAAGGGTTTAGAATCATGTAGTTTTATCATGTGTGGAAAAGTGTGTGCATAAGTGTGAAATATACTATATGATGATTCATACAGTGATCTAGCTTGTAACATGACAAATATTACTCATGGGATACTATTTAAATGTTTCAGACCTATAATATGACTACACCTATGATTGATATGAAAAAAGGGATGAATAGGGTAGAATAACTTTTTTTATATAGTTTATTTATTTAGCTTTAGTAGGTGTTTTCCTATTATTTACTAGATGATGAATGAGAAGGCTTATATTTATACCATACATTTTTAAAATATCTAAATTTAGGGTTCAATACGACAACTAGGTCATCCCATAGGTTTTTAAACATTTGTAATTTTGATGAATTTTGCCAACTAGATAATATAAAAGTATCTAGACACTACCAGCAATATTAGTGTCGATCTATAGCTGGAAGTTTTTAGAAAGATACAAAATAGGTATCAATCTAAATGGGTAATGAAGAATACATGTTTATTATGTTTTAGGCCTTATATGTAATAGATAAGACATGGGTCATTATAATGATATGGATCATACTAAGAGATAAGGACTGAGGCACATTGAGATGGTGAATGCAAGCTTTTACACAATTAGAAGATCTAAAACTAAAGGGTAGATCCCTAATTGCTATTTATCAAATGTATAAGACTAAGATGCTATAAATATTTGGTTTTAATATCTATGGTTTCATATGAGGAATTTTTAACCCATATGATATAATTCATTTAATATCTCTATATTTAACACGTCATATATCAATTGTGATAATATGATAGCTATCTAGCAGATGAAGTGATTAAGTTTTAAAAATTTAGTAGAAAATTTGATTTTGGATTTAATGTGAGGCATCTTTTTAAGTTCTAAGGAACATAGTAACTAATAAAATTATTGATAATTTCAAAGTTGATTAAGAAAGCACCTTTATCCATCAATGATAGTTGTCACCCAAATTTGTGCTCATTGGTAAGTTGTTATTATTATTACATAATAGGTTATATATATATATATATATATATATATATATATATATATATATATATATATATATATATATATATATATATATAATAAATTTAATATGTAAATATAAGTTAATTTTATATTCATATAATTATATATTTATAATATAATATTTTTTATTATAGTGTAATATGTGTTATCATCTATATATCTATTATATACAACATGGCGATGGAATTATAATAAGCAATCATAGCACTAAATAGTGTTGAAAATAATTTATTACATAGGGAAAAGAGTAACTAACCATACCCACACCTATAATTCCATTGCCTCATCCTTCCACTCCTATTCTTAATCCAAAACAAAATAGACCAACATACTTAGAAGCAAATAACAATGTGAAAAGGGAATAAAAACTTGAGAAAGTAAACATACAACTATTGACCTATGCCATGGTGCACAATACCCAATTCTAGGTGCAAAACTCACATGAATAAGATGATCAAGAAAAGTTTGAGTAGTGATATGCCATAAATGTTATTAGTCAAATCCAAATCAATAATTTAAATATGGTATTGGAATACTATTCACATTTTATCATGTCAATTTATTTTATACTAAATCAATTGAAAAATTAATTTTACCTCTTATTAATTTACATTTTTCTTACAACATTTAAAAATCATACAATTAATTTTTTAAAAATCTAAGCATGGGGTGCATGAGAACTTGGTCATTTATATTATACTAATATTTGATGGGCTTCAGGTAGACTACTAATGCTATTAAAAAATTATTAACTTGACAAATTATTGATTATAGGAATAAATGGATATATATTAAAATATCTAGACTAAAATAAAATGTGTCCCTATTCATATTTATTATATATTATCCTTCCATTCTAGTTGTAAATGTGGTATTGTGGATGGATAGTTCGAGGGTTTCAAATTTCTTCAAAAATGAGATATTTTGTTTAGCGAGTGATTTAAATTGCATTCTTAGAGATAGAAAAGAGAGAAGGTATTCAAATAACTACATAATTCCAAATAGACTTCTCTAATTTTTTTAGTTATAATAATATTTTTGACTTAGAACCAAAGTATAGATACTTTAATTAGTATAATTTAACATCTGGGTTTATTAACATTATAGATACATTAATAAATATTTGGTATTTCATAAGTGATCAAATAAAAATTATATCTTAGGGATTGATATTATGAAAGTTTTTTTATTTGTTCACATTATAATTAATCTTAGTATCAAAAATGATGGATCCCTAGTTGGGACACTATTTATACTTTAAATGATGTGGCTCGAAGATAAAAACATGGAGGATTAAATGAAATAATGGTGGAAGGATCATGTCCAAGATGAAATACTAGGATGTATATAGTGGAAACAAACCAAAATATACATAAACTTCATACATGGAAGAAATAGGTTTTCGGTAACATTTGTATGGGAAAGGCCATCATTGAATGATGCATTCAAGATCTTGAGGATAAAGTTTAGTGCACAGGTTAGGATAGAGCTTCCTTTTTCTCAAAAAATGTTTAGTGAATAACTAAACTCAATTTTGATTAGAGAGGAGATTTTATATAAACAAAAAATATATAATTTTGTTGAAGGAAGGATATCATAATAAAAAATTATTTCACCAATATAGTCTACAAACTCATAATTATAATAGAATATTAAAATTAAATATTGTTAATATAATAATGATTGAAAATCTATAAGAAACTAAAAATTAGGTAGTCAATTTATTTTAAATTTTCCTTAAAGGTGCTCCTCATAGATTTGTTCATTAACAATAATTATTTTTTAATATTATTCCAAGTAACATGGATGATCATCAGAATGTTAAGATATTGAAGCTATTTTCAAAGGAATAAGTCCAAACTACCTTTCATATCATGGAGAATGAAAAATACTTAGGCTCTGATGATTTATCTCATGTTATTTAAGAATTTATGTGATATCCTATAAAAGGAAATTATTATGGAAATAAACAAATCCTTATCATCTGGGAAATTAGAAAATATTATAATGACATGTTATTTGTTGTTTCCATAAGAAGGCTAATGCTTATACTATGGATAGATTTAGACTTATAGCTTTTGGCAATATTTTAACCATAAAAAAGATATTAGGGAATATAGGTTTAAATGGATAGATATAGCCTAGGGAATAAGGGTGATATACTATATCTATAGCATTCCAATTAAATGGCAAACTCAAATAAACATATACAAAACTTATTATGCTGTGATATGCTAAAATTAAAACTTATAGCTATTCTAGATATGACAATGATAATGAAAAAAAAAGATACATGGTTTTGATGCTAATATGGATATAGATTTAGAAAAAGAATAAATTATAATGGAAGTGGATTCTTTAATTACTATCAAATTTTTGGTTAATAAATTTTGTTACCTTAGACACTTATGTCTAACTTAGATGGTTACATCAATTCTTCTATCTAACCTAGATGCATGTATCATGTATGCTTGAAATAATAATTTACTCATTTTTTAATACTATTATATCTATATGCAACCACATATAATATTTTAAGCTTTGTGTCACCTTCAATTTTTTGTGCTCAGATCTAGATCATGGGGTATCACTACTTGTCAAATAGTAAAACCCTAGTTCTTAATATTGATAGTGGCTATGGTAAAAAAATATTAGTGATCACATGGTGTCAAACTACCCCAAATACCCCTTTATTAATTAACACTACCTATATATCAAAAACTCCAAATAGGGCCACCGACTTATGTAGTTTTCCCTTATGTGTTGGTTTGTGTGTACATAAGCGTGCAATGTGTGACAAGTAAGTACATAGAATGACCTACCTTATAACATATAAAATATGGATCATGAGATTATATTTTAGTCCTTAAACCCTATAAATGTGTTTTTCCTATGACTGATATGGAAATAGGATAGATATGAAAGCTTTACTCACTTGAATGCTTGATTTAATGCTTTTTAGTATTTTATGTTATAAGTTGTTTGGTTTGTGCTAGGTGAAGAATGAATTAGGATTGATAATGAATATACACAAATAATTTTTAATAATATATCACATTTAGGAAATTATGATGACCATGTGACTATATTTCATTTGTAATTTATATTACTTTAGGGCATTAGACACTTTCCTTGAAATATGACACTAGCATTGACTTTGGTGTCTAACTGGAATGTAGGTTTTTATAAAGATAGAAATAAGAAAATGTATAGAATATATAGAGACATAATATAATCATATTTTATGATTTTGGTAATGATATAAGTTTTGAGTCATTATAATCACATTACTTGTAGTAAGAGATAACTAATTGTCACAAAGAGATAACATATGCATGTCTTTTAGCAATGGGAAGGTCTAGAAGCTAAAGGTACATATTTATTTTCCAAGTGTATAATATTGAGGTGTTATATAAGTCAAAAATAGTGTCTAAATCCTACTTCCTTTAATCTAGTAACAAAATTGTTAGTTTAAATGAAAAGAAATACATACCTGGGTGTGTATAACACACCTTATCTTGATGTGAGGCCAACTTGAGTGATTTATTTTTGACTAACCTACAGTAACGTTCATGTTATAGTATATAATAATTTAATTTAATCTAAAACCAAAATTATTTGAAATGTTTGAAACTAAAAGGTCCAAGATTCAGGAGTACACATGTGTATATTGATGGAATCACCTTGCCTTTTGGCAATTTTATTTGGAAAATATGTACCATTATGAAACATTGAAATTGAGCTTAGGAAAAATATAAATCTAAAATTTTTATAAATATAGAAATATTTAAGGATAAAACTTGACCAAATATTAAATCTAAAGGTGA
>JARHVA010004758.1:467500-472500 GCA_037957365.1 Torreya grandis
CATAATAATAATAATAATAATAATAATTACTTTTGGCCATGTAATTAATATCACCTTTTTCTCTCCACTTAATAACAATAATGAATAAATGTCATTTTTACACATTATTAGATAAAGAGAATTTAGGATAATGTAAAACATTCTTATTTAATTATTTTCATCATTAATGTCCCCTTAACCTGTGGGAAATAAAAATAGGCTTTTATCCCCTAATTTTATTTAATTCAAAAAAGGGGACATTACAAAGGGAGAGATATGAGGTGACACTCTACAAGCCACATGGATAATGAATTAGGATACTCATGTAAGCATGTAACTTGTCTAAATGGTCCATTGGATAACATAATTCGATGAGGTTGTTATTGCAAAACATTAACTATGGTAGTTGCTTATGTTTTAGGTTCAATAGGCTTTACCTTGTAATTTGGTTTGATATTAAATTTTGTATTAGGTGTAGATGTAGTTGATGTATTTTATAAATCCTTAATTCTATTTAATGAGATAAGTTTCATTTCTTGATTGGGAACAATATGGCATAAGTCATGAAAATATTTGATTTTTTGAAGATAATGGACTCATGTAAATGATAAACCAAACTTTGCTTGAAGACATCTTCGAGCTCTTTATCCTCCATAGGATTGGTTATTTTAGCTAAAATTGACTTGTATCATAATACATCTTCATTAATTAGTTCATTGGTTCCTTTTTAAAAAAAATCAATTTGCACATAGGAAACCTTTTCAATGATATTTATTGAAAAGTTTGATAAAAAATCATATGTAACAGGTTTGAAAGTTTTTAATGAATAGGTTGATAAATCATTGAAACACAATAAAGCATAGTATTTTAATCTCCTTAGAAATAATTTTATCAAATTTTATCATTGGAGGCATAATCAGGGCATGTCACATAAAAATATATAATATTCTATTTAGTATCACCCTTGCCATCACAAAATGTGAACTTAAGTGTAAGAAAACTAGTTTTTTATGGGTGAAAAAATATCTCTAGTGGAAAAGGATTATGTAACACCTATTGTGACTCAAAAAATATGGTTATTTCATATAATTTTGTTCAATATTTGTAACCTCAGTTTTAAAAAAATTATACATTGGAAAATAACATGAACCTCTTCATCTTTAAGTTCTTATATTTGATAAGTCACCAAATGAGGTTTACCCATAGGTCGGGTAGATGTAAGCATTACACCCAATAATTTGATTGATGTAATAAATTTTACCATCCAAGATGTGGGAATAGTAGTTTAAGGTACCATAGGTTTTAATATATATCTCATACCAAAATTAGAAGTATGTAGTAGTAATTTTCTCAAGGGTAGGGTTGTTGGTATATGTGGATGACCCATATCTCTAATAACATGATTAATATATGAACCTGCTTATGCATTTATGATTTTTGAATTTTTAGTTTCTCATATGGTTCTTATTATTTCATCAAGAACATTAGGTTTTTGATTAATATTCTCACAAAATAATGAAATTAATTTCACTTGCTCATCGTGTATTTGATCATGTTCATCGTTTTTCATTATCTAAATATGCTTCTATGATAACCTCATCAATATGTTTTTCATTTTCAAAAATTATATCATCATGAACTATAATATTAGTAACTTCATTAGTTTGATACATATTAGGTTTTAGGAGAGGAATATCAGTTTTTTCAATAGGCATACCTCCCAATCCATGGTTACACCTAGTTTGCATACAAAATAATAGTAGGAAATGAAAAACCACAATAATCTAAAACTCTAGCTAATTGAAAAGCTTAGGAATAAACAAAAATTGCATTCACATAGGTTAGGCTCACTAAATGTTTAACCCTAAAATAAGATTATGGAATCTATGGTTAAAGGGATAGAGATAGCCTATTGTACAAGGGTGATAAATTATCTCTATAAAAGTGAAATTAATTTGCAAACTCAGATAAGTATATATTGAATTTATTATGATAAGATATGATAGAAATATATATTACATATATAATAGATATTGTAATGATAAAGAAACTAAGATACTTAGATATTTATAATTTTAATACATATTGGATATTGAACATGAAGCAATCAGAATGGAAGTATATTCTGGGACTATTGACAAATTCTAGATTAAGTATGTATGTGACCTTAAATACTTATGTCAACCTTAGACAGTTGAATTAACATTTATGTCTAAATTGGATGTAGGTGTCATGTAAAAAATACATATTGGATATGGATGGGACCACCTATATTTTTTTAGGATCTGTGTTACCTTTGATTTTGTGTGCTCAGATCTCAAACATGGGCTATCCATATTTACGAGATAGTAAAACCCCATTTCTTCATCTTTGTAGTGGCTATGGTGAAAATATTTTAGTTGTAACATGATGTGAAGCTTCCCCAAATAACCCTCTTTCAATGAGTGCTACCTATAAATTCAATACTTTGAAGAGGGCCTCAGACTTATGTAGATATCTCCTATGTGTTGGATTGTTTGTGCCTGAGGATGTAATGTGTGATAAACAAGTACATAGAGTGACCTAACTTGTAACTTGGAAAATATGACTCATGAGATTATTTCATTACTTCAGACCCATAGCTATGTTGTCCATATTATCGATATGGAAATAATAAAAAAATAGGGAAGATTTTCTCACTTGTATGCTTGATTGAATTCATTTTGGTATTTGGCCTTGTGATTTATTTGGTTTGTCCTAGGTGAAGAACGAGTGAGGATTAATCATTCATAAATACAAATCCTTTAATATAATATCTTACATTAAAGAATTTAGGCTGACTATAGGAATATGTTTCATTTGTAAATTTAATGAATTTAGGGGATTGGAAACTTGCATTAGAATAGGACACTAACATATATATGATCATCTAACTGGTATTCATGTGTCTATAAAGATGGAATATAGACATAGGTTCAAAACCTATAGAGACATAAGATAAGCATGCTAATAGCATTTTGCGTATTATATGAAGTCTGATTCATCAAAATAACATTGGTCAAACTAAGAGATCCATAAAAGGCACAAGGAAATAATGTATGCAAACCTTTCACTAATGGGAAGGTCTATAATCTAAAGGTAATCCATAATATTTATTTTCCAAGTGTACAAGACTGAAGTGATATATAATTCATAAATAGTATCTCAAGCAATATAATTTTTAATTTTTTTATCTAAATCTATGGAAAATTATCTCTATATCCTACTCTAGTTCCTAATTCTAAAGTAAAAGGGTGGATTTGTTCTTAGTTGATGAATATTTGATGGATTTATGATCATACAAGAGCTTATAAATATAATGAAGATAAAGAATGAAGCTTATATGATCATGAATATCGATATTAATTATAATATTTTGTTTAAAATCTTAGAAAACATTGGGATTTATTACTCTTAATGTGATTAGGTCAAATCTTGTATCTCCACTCCTAAGTTTTATATTCTTCGGTAATGAATCTCTAATTAGAATATTAAACTCCTAAATACACCTTCACCATGAAGGCATATCATCCCCTCATCTCTTCATAATTATAGAAGAGGCTTTGGGTAAGGCTTTCTAAAATGTAAAATCCCTAAATATGATTAGTGGAATCAACATTACTAAGAATGCTAATTTTTATCACATGAAGTTTTTACAAGATAATATTCTATGGAAGTAAGTGTGTTGAATAATATACTATTATTTTAACAACTAGCTTTGGGTTATGTGGTTATCCTTACAAAATTAAATATCTTTTTCATTTGCACTTATATTTATATAAAAAATAATATAAAGTATATATTAGGATTCTCCATTTGTTATCTTTGTAGTAAGTTCATGGGATTTTCTCTCTTTGGATAACATGTTTAATCAGTTTAAAAATAAATTGGCAATTTATAGAGGTAAATGGGTATCTTAGGTATGAAAATTCCAACTCATTCAATTTGTCCTTCAATATATCTTGATTTATATAATTTTTGCATCAAAGTCTTTGTTTACCGTGAAGACTAGATAATACAATATTCTAAAAATTTCCATTTAGAATTGTCTAAATGAGACAATGAAAATAATGATAATGAAATGGGCTGATGTTTTTCAGCCCAAATACCAAGGGGTATTACAATCATATTTTTTAATGAATAAATAACTAAGATCCAAACTTATTTTTATAATATATTCAAACAAGGAAAACATTTTGAGTGTTATCTCATACAAAAAGTATCTAAATGATATTGAGGACCCAACATGTATCTTCATAATTTATCATTATGGGCCCTCATAGCAATCATCATTCCTTTAGTGTTATTAAAGATTATTTTTATAACCTTTTAGTCTTATGTGTTAATTATTATTGGAATGAAGTACAAAATATTTGGGGTCCTCAGAGGATCTATTAAAATCCTCTCCTAAAGTCCTTGACATCTTTTCTTCTTAATCTATAATTTCTTTTAGCAACTCATTGGGTTTTTCCCACCGAAGTAATTCTTTGGATAAATACATCATCAACCAAAATGGATATATTTTATGTAAGTACACAATGAAACATGGATACAATAAGCTAACTTTTCATTTCATTGGATTGATTTAGCCAATTGATAATGTATAGATCCATCAGGGTCTTTCCAAAGAAAATTTTAATATGTGGTTTATCATGAAGAATAAATCCTTCTTTTGGGATACATTACAAACAAATGGCCTTCAAGTTATTTATATTTCCCCCCTTTGTAAAGATAACTATTAAACCCTAATCATGTGATTATACATTGCATTTTTTCTTGGAGTATATGATCTTCATTCTTTAATAAGATGAACATGCATTGGGTGGCAATGGAATCCATTCAAGAAATGATGGCTAACTAGAAAGAAAAGGGTGGTGAATAATTTAGCTATATTGGGCTATGGACATGTGTTTAATCATTTGTATAATTTTTAGAGAAACAAATAATAAAATATTTATATATTTGTCACTCTTAGATACTATTTTGACCTTTAAGTTTGAGTC
>JARHVA010004758.1:480000-490000 GCA_037957365.1 Torreya grandis
GTATTGTATTAAAATACAAACACACACATACATATATATGTGTGTATATAAATACACACACACACACACACACACACACACACACACACACACACACACACACACACACACACACACACACACACACACACACACACACACACACACGTATGTATGTATGTATGTATGGTTATTAGACTATCTAATACATTTAAATATATTATACTATTTAAATATATATATGCATGTTATAATTAGTTGTATTGTGCCTAAAAATATTTTTACCATTGGTGCATAATTGATTGATTGAGTTATGTTTTAAGGTTATGGATATAAGCATTAAAATATCATAATTATGAGATTAATTTAAGTAATTATAATGTTTGGACTGGCTTTGTTTATATGTGAAATATAGACAATACTTGTAAAGCTTGAAATATACTCTTGTTTCATGGAGAAATAGCATTATAAGTTACTTGATATGATAAGTAACTAGTTTTTTTGATGATATAATACCCAGAGGGTATGTTTAAGACTATTTTAAGATTTTGTTTATTATATGTAATAAACTAAATAAATGGATTCATTACACTTCATTTTATATACTAAATGAATGTATTATGAATTTTGTACTTATATAAATTTAGATATGCTAAGGAATAATATTTATGAATGAATCTATTGGTTTTATTTCTATTATATGTTTTAATGAAATTTTGTATTCATTACCCTAATTAAGTAGTGGATGGATTCCATTAGCTTAATTAATGCCATCAATTCAAGATGAGGTATAATATGATCAAGTGGTGTGTATGAATTTGACTAATCCTAGAGATCATTTATTATTGAAACTTTAGCTAAAATAATGTTTAATAAACATTTTCTTTTCATATGTTGATATAGTTTTGACATTTGTACAATATTATACTAAAACAAATTTCTTTATGGTACACATTATGCATTAGCTATCTTCAACAAATAGGTTCTAGTCTATTACTCTAGATTCCCCACCATGATTATCTACCCATCCGTAAAGGGAGGCCATTCCCTTGTTTGGGAGATAAGTGGGGATCTTTGGTCCATGGTTGGTGTGGAAAATCACTTGGATGATGTTTTTCCTCCTAGCAAGAGTATTATACTTGAGACAAAACTTGAGATTACATATTGATAATTGAGTCATGGAGACTCTGGTCAGAGGAGATTTGTGTCTTGTTTTATCATTTAAGATGTTATTATACATTGCTAAAACTGTATCTTTTATACATTATACTTATAAAATAAAGGCTATAATATTATATCAATTGTGATTGAATTTGCACTATTGAATTTATGATGTGATGTAGTAATTATGACAATTTAGTAATGTTAATGATTTTTATATCTATTCATGATGATTCTTAGCTATGTGGGTTAGTTATAACCTTTAAGGTTAACTAAACTAATATAGTTAATTAGATAGCACTAGTTAGGATTTCTTGTGCTGAAATATATCTCTTGAAAATATGTATTTAATTTTAAAAATAATATTACAATATTTTGATAAAACCTAGTGGAATTGTTACACTCTACTATCAGATTGAGACTCAAAATCTAGGACTTAATATGTTCACAAATGCAAAATTATTCTTCTAATTAACAAGAAGAATAATGGTGTGTACTAGACTAGGAGGTGATCATGCTTCATGTACTTAACCCCATGTTGATCCAAACCAATCTGTAGCTAAGTAAGATGCAAAGTTGGACCAAATACTCATAACCATGCAAGAGACCATAGACTAGTTCATGACCCCATGAGGAGGTGTCATAGGATGCAAGAGCTTAAGTAGTTGTAGAGTTAGCACATGACATTAAAAAGGTGAATATACCTAAATTTGATTGAACTATTTTAAGAGATAGAGCTGAAGTGTGGATGACAAAAATAAAGAAGTATTTTGAGATTCAAAATTATTTGAATGTCATGAAAGTAGTATGGGGAGATTATTATCTTACTGGTGAAACAATGACCACAGGGGCAAATAAGAAGCTTCAGATCAACCTCAACTAAACCACCAGTACTTGGGAATAGTTTGTGACACTATTTAGGTCATGATGGCTTCCACAAATGTAATTCAACCAAAAGATTATAGATTTATAGAATCTTGAGCTAGGGGATTTGTTATTGAATTAGTACTGGAAACAATTCTTTAATATTCTCAAGTATGTACCTCAGTATTAAATAGATGAGAGGTTCAAAATTAGGAAATTCGTAATGGGATTGAACTCCAAATAAGTGGTTAAGTAGATGTGCATGGTCTATCTACCATGAATCAAGTGGTCAATAAGTTAGTTAAACAAGAATATAAAATGAAATCTCTTACCCAAGTTAGAAATAAGTTCAAAAAAAAATTGGAAGTTCTAAACCAACATAAAAGAAAAAGAACTAAAAGCAGAGGAGCATAGATTCCATGAGCTATTTCAGGAATCAAAACAATAAGTTCAATAGTTGTTCAGTGAATAAGAAACCTGGTAATAGTTTCGATGGTGGTTTCAAGGGAAACCAAGAAACTAAGAAGAAATGACTAGTTTTTTGTTACTTCATATGTATAGGTGACCACTATTATAGAGAATATACTTATAAAAAATCCAAGAGCAAGGGTTTAACTTCTCATCAAGGTATGTTTTAGTAGTGAATTATGTAGCTGTTGACAATCGACAGGATAACTATTAATATTTTCCCATAGAATTTTTAGGTATTTTGTTTTATCATCCTATTTTTATTTTAACTAATACGAGAGATACATAATATTTTATTACTCTTGTAGTGCTTAGTAAGTTATCTAAAAAAGCTGAAGTAATGGAAAATGCATGATCGTTATAATATGGGAATGAGTCAAAGGTCAAAGTTGATAAGTGTCTAATCGAAGGAGAGATTAGATTACCTAAATTTATTATAGTAGTAGATATTTATGTCACACCATTGGAATCATATGATGTGATCCTAGGATTCAATTGGCTTGCAAATCATAAATCTAAGGTTGACTATTTTTTGGAGAAGGTTGAGTGTCAAGATGATTTCAAAAATTAGACAACTTCAGGGTGAGATAAAGGATTTGAAACTAAAATAGATTTCAGCAATTCAACTCAAAAAATATCAAAAGAATGGATGCCAAGAATTTATCATTAAGATAAATGAAATGGAAGAATCTAAGGAATCATATATTGAAGATTATCCTTTTCTAAGAAACTTCCATGACATGTTCTTAAAATAATTACTAGGATTGCCACCTAAGCAAAACTTTGATTTCTCAATTGATATCATACCTAGATTGGAACTACAATCTAAGGCACCATATAGAATGACAACCATTGAATTGGTTGAACTAAAATCACAAGTTCAGGAGTTGTAAGGTTTGATTTGATTGATTATATCACCATCGGCTACTCTAGTTATCTTCATCAGGAATAAGGGTGGCACTTTCACCTATGCGTAGACTACAAGATGTTAAATTAAATAATTGTCAAGAACATATATCCATTTCCATGCATTGATGATCTCTTTGATCAAATGAGAGGGTAAATACTCTTTTCTAAGATTAATCTTAGATTAAGGTATCACAGGTTGATGATTTGTGAAGAGGATATCTCGAATTGAACATTTATGACTTCATATAGGCACTATAAGTTTATAGTGTTATCATTTGGATTGATGAATGCATCGGAAACATTCATGAATATTATGAATAATGTGTTTAGAGGTTATTTAGATCCCTTTTTTATTTGTATTTATTGATGATATACTCATTTATTCAAATGATGAGGAAGAACACTTACAATATTTGGAATTGGTTTTGCAATGTTTATGAAGCATATAATGTATGGTAAGTTGTCTACATGTGCATTTCTCCAAAGATAAAGTGTAGTATCTAGGACACGTTATCTCTGTAGATGGTATTTTTGTATATATAATAAATATAAGAGCCATTATGGAGTGGTCAACACCAAATAATGTGCATGAGGTAAGAATTTTCATGGGATTAACATGTATTATAAGAAATTCATTATGAATTTTTTTAAGATATCTAATTCGATTACCTCTCTTCAATGGAAGAATCAAAGTTTCATATGGAAAAGATAACTGTGAGGTAGCCATTTAGGAATTGAAAAGTAACCTTAATTTATCATTGGTACTAAGATTTTTTGATCCTAATGGTCAATTCTAAGTAATCATCGCTACACCTAGGCATGGACTTGGAGGAGTTCTTATGAAATATGGTTCAATGGTAGCCTATGAATCTATGAAATTGAAGCCTTATGAGGTAAATTATGCACCTCATGACCTAGACCTTACAGTAATTGTGCATGTTTTACAAGTTCAGAGGCATTATTATTGGGAAAACTATCTGAGCTTAGGATTGTTAACTTGGAACTCAATTACATATTCACCCAACCAAATCTAAATGCTCATCAAAGATGATGCTTAGAGTTCTTGTATTATTGTGAGTTTGATATCAACTATATTAAAGGAAAGGAAAATAGAGTAGTTAATGCCCTAAGTTGTAGGAGGTATATAGCAATCATGGATACTATCAAGAGTACTTTTAGTGAACAAGTGATCAGACTATAACTAGTAGATGAATTATATGATCAGGTCAAGAAAGCATTGTTTAAGAATCCTCAGAATCATAAGTATAAGGGATTTAGAATATAGAATGATGGTATTTTATAGTAAAATAGTAGGATGTATGTACCATATAGAGAGAATCTAAGGAGCATAATGCTAAAGAAACTTCACAATGCCTCATATTTAGGACATCCAAGAGTAACCAAGCTCACAGTTGAGCTTAGACTACTCTATTTTTTGAAAGGAATCAAGAGAGATGTAGCGGATTTTACGTCTCATTGTCTAGAATGTCAGCATGTCAAAGATGAATATGTGAATCTAGCTAGATTGTTGTATCCACATCACATACTAGAATGGAAGTGGCAGGTGAATAGTATGGACATTATCCAATGTTTACTATTATCACATAATAGGAATGCCATGATCTTGATAGTAGTTGAAAAACTAACTAATGTATCTCACTTTATACTAGACAACTTTACTAATGATGCACCTAATCTTATGAAGATATTCCTAAAATAATTTTATTGATTACATGGTTTTTCAGAGAACATTATTTTGGATCATGATCTAATGATGATATCTAGATTTTGGTTGAATCTAAATTCAGCATTGGGAACACAACTAAACTTTACCACTACATATCACCCATTGATTGATGGATAAATATAAATAGTTAATTAGATATTGGAACATTTATTTCATATGTATTATATGGATTAGAAACACAATTGAGATGAGTACCTTTCATTGGTTGATTTTGTTACAACAACTCATACCAATCAGTTTTGAATATGGATCCATTTGAGGTGTTGTATGGTAGAAGGTGTAGAACATTAATCAGTTGGGACAGGCTAGAAGATAGGGTAGTCTTTGGACCTGAGATGCTTTTATAAATAGAAGATAAAGTTATGAAAATCATCCTGAGGTTGTCTAATCCCAACAATAGAAAGAAAGGTTATGTTGATCTGAAAAGAATAGCTAGGTATTTTTTTATAGCTGATAAAGTGTTTCTATATGTTAAGCCTTATAAAATCTCAATTAAATTCAAGAATTCAATGAAAAATTCACTAATATAACCCTTTGAGGTTTTAGAAGTGGTTAACCTTATAGCATATAGGATTGAATTGCCACCATATCTAGCCCCTTTGCATAATGTTTTCCATGTTTCTTATCTTAAAAAGTATATGACTGATTCTTCACATGTGTTGAATTGGAATGCTTTGCACGTTCTAGATCATGGGGTGGTCATGGTAAAACCAATTAGAGTAATTGACTCTCACAAACTCCATTTTCATAATAGATAAGTGTCACAATGCAAGGTCATGTGGGACAAATATTTTGAGGATTGTGCCACTTGAAAGGACTATGATAAGTTTTATAAGACATTTCTACATTTATTTACTTGATTTGTTTTTTGTATACTATAATATTTTCTATTGAATAATGTTTTTAATTCATAACTTGTTTTTGATAAATGTCATCAAGACGATGACCAACTTTAGGGGGAAGGATGTCACATATTGATTTCTCTCTAAATGAATAACCTATTTGATATATAGAGTATTATGATTGATTAGTTGATTAAATAATATTTTATTAATATTTATGATACACGCTTATTATGGTATAATTTGTGTTGATTGATTTAGATGACTAGTTTGCTATGAGTTATAGTACTTTTATATTATGTACATTGTGATCATATTTATACAACATTATTTTATGGATATAATGATTTTTCAGATAATACATCCATTGTGTGAGGTGGTTGTAGGATAAATTCTTCCCACACAGTACGATGAGGGAGGATATCACTGAAGAGGGTGGTTGGATAGAGACATTGGGGGTCAATAGAGAATAAATCCTGGAAGCATTACACACACTGCTTAAAATATCATCTTTAGTAATAAATTATTTGAGATAGATGTCATACTGTGTTTTGTGTACATTTATTATTATTATTATTATTATTATTATTATTATTATTATTATAATCATGATTGTTGATAATGATCATATGATTGTTTGAATTATTTCGCTAATTTTGTGTTCATACTAATTTATTTTATATAATGCACTTGTTTGACTAAATGACTGAGTTTGGTTATGTTTTACTTACATTAATATGTTATTAATTATGGATGAAGAATGTTACAATATGATGACATTCCATTCTTGTTAATTATCTATATGGTTTAGATAATAATAATTAAAGATTGTTATTATTATATATGCTAAATCTATATGTCAAAAGCTATTAATTTCATTACTTTTAAATACCTTTGTATTTTATTAAATATTGAACCAAATTTTATTTATAAATATATTAAATACATTTTTTTATTATTAAACTATTTATTAATCATTATATATATGATAGGGGATAATATAGTCACATTGAACTATAATCTAATAATATCTAAAAATATTATCATACAATGTAATCTATATTCTATAGTATTGGTCAAAGTTTGTTGCATCAGAATACTTTGGTCATAGATATGATGCTAGATTTTGCATGGAATAGATACTGGAAGCAAATTGATTAAGATATAGTCATCAGTGATTGTTTGTTATCATAACAAAATTTAAAAAAGAATATAAAATGATTTTTATAGAATCCTTGAGATGATTAGGGTTACTAATCATCTGTTGACTTTGGTTAAGATTTTATTTGGATAAAAATATAGAGGCTACTATGTTTTCATGGTGATGGACTATGGAAATTCGTTAAGCAAATTCGTCATGCATTTAAATAGTCATTGAAGTGGTTGTTAATGATGGGAAAGAAAAGAATGAAAAAGAATAAGAAGAAGAGAAGGATAATGTTGGGTGGAGATACATGAATAATGGTATAGAGGAGAGAGCTTTAGAACATAAAAAAGATTAAAACTTGAAGTAAAGATGAAGGAATTTTGTCATTTTATTTGGTAGACACAGGTAAGTTTTGTACTTCAATTCATGTGTGAATAATGTAGGGGTTTTTCAAACTAACTATTGGGATTAATAGGTTTTATATGTTTTAAATATATATATTTTGAGTGGAATGTGGAGCCATGTGGATGTCTTGGCCTCCACAGAATCCCACCCTTGACTAAGGGAAAATCTAGGGTTGAGGGTTAATCCATAGAAATTCCTGGACTATTAATCTTTTATGAAACTTTTCTTAAACTCTCTCTTAGTTTGAAAAAATTATTACATTAAATAGAGAAATATCCTTGATGGATATATATTTGTGTCTCAAAATGGATTATTCAAATTAGTTATATATACTTATTTGTGTATTTGATTTATGAATTGAAACTCAAGTTAGTAGATAAAATTTGAATGTCTATACATTGTTGGTATTTAGGTGTAAAATGAGGAATTTAATTATATGAAATGTGTATTTACACACACACACACACACACACACACACACACACACACACACACACACACACACACACACACACACACACACACACACACACACACACACACACATTTAAAATAAAAAGTGTTGGTATCTCTTATTCCAATATTTTTGTGAAAAGATGAAACCAAAAATGCCAATAGGTGATGGCAATAAGATTAGAGACAAGAGCCTCTAAATTTTGTAAAATATAGAGATTAAATCCTTGAACTAAAGATACATATGTCGCACAAGATGGGAAAAAAGACAAAAGTGTGGTAAAAACAACACAAATCCAATGAAAAATCATGGATAACTGCATTGTAGTGAGGAAGGACCAAGATAGTCTTCTACCCTACCCTTTCTACCTTTTTTCTTCTTTACTTCCCACCACATTCCTTTTGTCAAATCCACCATGACTATCTACAATCTTGTGTTCTAAATCTTAGGAATTCAGTGAAAACTCAGCTGATTTAGGTTTGTGTTTGTCACTAATTCCTTTTTTGAGTCTGATCTATTTGTTTCATGATCATGTTTTACACCTCTAAGTGTAAACCCAACTGTTTCTAATTCCATAGTTGTGATCCCCTCTTTGTTCCCCTCCTCAATGTGGTCCTTATCTTGGGCTCGAGTGTTTGGTACCTTTGGTTCATTTGTGTTTGGTCCCTCCTCCTCTTGTAACTATTTTATTGCCTCTTCTTGCTCTTGTGTTAGCATGGACTAACATTTGAAATATGATTTCATCCCTTCCTTCTTTGGTGGAAATTTTTTAGCTTGGGGGAAAGTGGCCTGTAAATGCCCAGTAAGCTTGCATAGGCGACATCAAAAAATAGTATTCTCATATTCCATGGGATGAGAAGTTGGATATCTCTACATCAGATTATCATTTTTTTCTAGTAGACCTTTATTAATTTCCATTTCAATGCATATTCGACTGTATGTGTATAATATTGACCCCATTCTTTCATAATCTAATTTGATGTACTTACGTAGGTTGTCCCCTATCTTTTTATAGGCCATGATGACATAGATATGAAAGTTTGGAAATCAAATCAAAATTAGCACAATAGTAATTGAATGGGTGCTCAAATCAAATCATAAAAACCTTAGGGTGAGGTAAAGGCCCATGAGTCCCCAAAACCATGGACCTTCTATCAATACTCTGTAGTATACTTCATCATCAAAAAAATGAATGATAAAAATCCCTTAGAGAAAAGGGAGATTTCACATTGATTTGTCTAGCTAGTATGTACCCACTTGAGTAAGGTAGTTTTATTAGGCCAAAATCTATTGAATTTGAAAATTATAGCCTCTTTTATTGAATGTCCTCTATAATATAACATTTTATCCTCTGAAATATCCACTTGTGGTACCTCCTCTACCTATTCCACTATGTAGATGCTTGAAATGGGAGAGGCATTCTGAGTCCCTGATTTTGTTGTAGTGTTTTTGATAGCATCTTTAAAATATCCCATAGGTTTGGAAGATTTAATATTAGCCTGAAAGGAGTTCCTATGAAAATTCCCTAGATATATTGTACCTCCATGCATGCACAGGGCATGAGACTAAAGAGATCCTTTTGAAATACCATATGAAACTAGTAGTTTGTGATTTAACATATCTCTTTCTTTGTATATGAGGCATTAGATGGTAGATGGAATCTTTTTAGCCATTTTAATTTGTTTTTTAAGGTCCTATATACTGGTGTTCCAATCAACCCAAAGGTAAAGAGTATTGCCCATGATGGATCGTAGTATAGTTTAAAATTTTCCCTGTTGCTCTTATGGAAATATTAAGGTTGGTATTTTGTCAAACATATTTTAATCATCCTTTTATAATCACCAAACTTAGACTCCCATGCTACACACCTATCATATGCATTACCAACTCCCTACATTAACACTGAATCATGGCCATCCCTCATTGAAAACCCCTAGAATTAGTTTATGCCTCCCATCTTGATCGATCACTAATGGTGCACCAAAAAACCTATTTTCTCTATGGTAGTTATATGATTCCAATAT
>JARHVA010004758.1:495000-530000 GCA_037957365.1 Torreya grandis
TTAAACTATAACATCCTTGGTCATCATGAGATCTAGTAGAAACACTAAAAAAATAAACCAATTATTAATAAAATTATCTTATTTTAAAGAGTCAAAAAAAAAACTCCAACCCAACCACAATGCACTCAAAATATAGGTAATTATTAATTTTGTAGTTTCTATTGAAATTGATTTTAATTATTTAATAATATCAAAATAATTTTACATGTACAAATTCCTAATGATCATTATTTTATATCACAAAAAATAATTAATTATAATAACATGTCACCCCTTGAAGTTTATATTGATGATGACATTGCACCAATCAAAAATACCCCTGTAGTTTTTGATGATAGTGATCTTGAAACTCAACCTCCAGAAGGGATTTTTAGTTATCATCAAACACCAAGTTCAAATACAAATTTCACTCATAAATATTTACAAATGAAGAGAATAGATGGATAATTATAATGTCCTTTAAGGTGGACTTAGAAACAAAATTTCCCTTCATTGAACCCATAAAACTTAAAAATGGTAATGAGACTCCAACAGAATGTACATGTACAATATGTAGCTAGAAACTCCAAAAAAAACATAGAACACAACTTAAATTGGACATGATTGAGAAAAATTGTGTAAAAATATATATGACAATGAAGCATACAGATGGATATAAAACAATAACACACATGGAAAAATGTATAAGAATGCATGCATGTAGGATATGCATGTGAGTATGAAAATCATTAAAATTTTTAAAAACATCTTGTTGTCTACTATATACCATAATTTAAAAAAGCATAGTCTTATTTCTAATTTTTTAGAATACAAGATTTTATTTCAACATACAATATTTTTTGATATTCCATAACCACATTGGTCAAAGAGCAGTCCTTGGGAAATGGAAAAATGTCTAGAAATGGTTGAGGAGGATTTGAAAGAAAAAATTTAAAATTTAATATTCATCTCATTTTCAATTGACAACACATCATGGGTTTTCTTGCATATGTATATTTTAAGAACTATTCAAGGCAACCTCACCTATTAGCAGTTCATAAAATGGTAGAAAATTATAATGCTAAAAACCTTCACAAATTTGTTGTATCTAATTTTAGAGATAAAGTTAGGATGGAAGATTATGTAGTAGATATAAAGCTAGTGTGTCTTAGAGTTGATGGTGTATCAATAATGAAAGGGAATAAAAAAAGGTTTTTCTATTCCACTACAAACAATAGTCTCCTTTTATATGATTCTGATTCATTGTATGGCTCATAGGATGAATCTTGCATACAAAATAGTTAACAAATTTACTAATTTCACAAAAGTAAAATATCTCATTCATTAACTACATATTTATATGTCATGTAGTCAAAAAATCTTTTTGGAGTTCTAAATATTTATAATATGAGTGATTGATGGTAGAAAACTACTAAAATATGATACCAGATGGAGTTTTATGTATGACCCTGCATGAATAATTTTTGAAGATTATCTACTGATATTATGTTTTATGTATACATACTGTAGGGAAGTTGACAAGGCAAAATATGTGTTGTACCATTTATCAGATTTGAAAGCATTGTTGACATTATGTAGAATTATCCCAATGTTGAAGGAAATCAAATTTTTAATGAAACATGTTGATTAGAGATCGATTTATATTTTTAACTTCATATAATTGAGAAAAAGAGTATTTCACTTTCTAGATATATTATACAATTCGAATGAAAAGTTTAAGGGACTAATTATTAAAAATTGTTAAATTTTTCCAGATTTTGAGAATTATGAAAGCTATTTGAAATTGAATATCAATGATCATATTTTTGTTATCATTAATTTCAAGGAGATACCAATTCACACTTTTTACAAAATCCCTAAACATATGAGAGTTAAAATTAAATAACTACTTGTAATATGTATTATAAATGATATAGTTATAACTGAAATGTAGGTGAAATTGAGTAAAATTTTGCAAAACTTATTTGCCAAGAACAAATATCATTTTTAATGGGATGATTTGTTGGATGCCATGGAAATTATAAATATAATATTTTGGAACAGTGATAATAGTCAATAGTTGATTAAAAATTGTTTTTTTAAATACAAGGGTTATCTTATTAAGCATTTCAATAAATCTATAGAGGTTAATGGATTTGAAATTAAAGGTATTTTGGAAAATAATTTACTAACATATCAGTAAACACATTTTGGAATTAAAATGGTTGAACAATATCGGTGTGTAAACAAACCGATAGTAAATGGAGATATTACACGGATATGAAAAGAACTTTATCCTAATATCATCCTCCAAGAAAGTATTAGTGAATATTTTCAATTATATGAAATTCATCAAATAATTATTTTGGGATCAGTGGAGGATGAAAGAGTATTTATTGCATTATATTTCATTAATTCAAAACTTTGAAACAAATTGGATAAAAATTTAGAAACCTATTTGAGATTATATGTTTCATGTTATGTTGTAGACAATTTTCCTTATGAAAGAGCTTTGACAACATGGATTTATCTAACTAAAATAAGAGGTGTCAATAATACAATAAAAAATATATAGGATGTAAATATTGACACTCAATTTTCCATTGATATGACAGAACCAAATGTCACAAGAGATGAAGAGGTTTGTGTGGGATTATTTAAACTACCTAAGTTTTAGTTTTATATTTGTTGCAATTATCATATTCTAAAATCCAATTTCATATCACTTTTGATATTTTAAAACATTTAAAATATTTAATTCCTTAAAATTTTTGATAGCATTGTTATTTAAAATGTTTAATCCATTAATCATGCAACTTTCTCTTTTATGTAACTGGTTCATCAAATTTTCAAATGGCTCATAATATTTTTTGTATTTTTCTAAGATTGTATTGTTAAATACATATATTTATTATTTGTTAAACATTATAAATTTGATATTGTATCACCTTATTAATATTTTTAACCTTAAATTTTAGCTTAAAATTATGAATATTGAAGTCCAACACCAAGGTAATAGAAGACAAAAAGCCTATTGAACAACATGACCAAATTGAAAAGAAAAAATATCTTATTGAACCCTTGCATCATTATAGCTCCATATAAATAATTTAAACTCATAAAGATTTAAGTATATAATAGAAACCTATGAAATAGCTTCATAATTGAATTGGATTAAATTCTCATGCAAAAAGTTAAATATTTTACTCAGTTGTTGCTAGTTATACCAATGAACTTTCCATTGACTAGAAATAAACCATAATTATTGTCTGAACTCCACATACATAATAAATGATTTTTTCATTATATACAATAATGATAATAATTGAGCAAGATGAAAGCACATCAAATTCAAATTCATGCTCAGTCCAAATCCATAGAAAAATATAATTACAATCCACATCACCATGTTGTTTGAACTACATCAACTCATAATATGCATGTAAGATGAAAAAAGAACCATAACATAGTAAAAAAAGAGTAAATAAAATTTAATAAACTTCTCTTTTTATATTGAAAATTAATATTGTAATTTGAAATTGTTTAAAAAAAAAAACATAACGTTATCTCTTGAAATATATAAATGAGTTTGCAACATCATAAAATATCAATTTTTTTTTGTAAAGACACATCAACCACTTTCTCACTACCATCATCCACTTTCTCACTACCATTCTTAGAAACCCCTAGCTGCCATTTATCTATGTCATCTTTGAATATGCATTCCCTTTCAATACTCTCTATGGTGGAATTAATATGAGAAAGATTTTATTTTTCTTTCTTCCGTATCATCTCCTAATGAAATAAAACTTGGATTGACATCGATTTTTTTCTTTAATAAATATCAACCTCTTAACCTTACTCCTTAATTATTTTCCTAAGTGTGTTAATTAATTTACTTAATAAAACAATCTTTTATTTGAATTGAATGGAAGAATATTAAATTTTTTGTGCATTTTTCAAATGCACATTGAGGACATCAACTTCCTTTTTCATGTTCTCATATTTTTATACGATTAATAATGAAATATAATTAGATACAAAATACAATAACTATGACATATTTGATAAAAATGGTGATAAATTACCAAAGTCTTTTCCTTCTCACCATTTTTAATACTGACAAGGTCTATGTCTTTTTCCCATTTATGAAATTAAGCTTGGGCTTAAAAATTTAAATTCCCCAACATATTTAACATAATAATCAAAATATTTTCATTTTAATTATTAGAATCTAATACCAACCTAGATTTAGCTTGACTAAACAAATAATGAAAATCTATGCATTTATGCTGAAATAATTAAAATAATTCTCCCTTGGATAGTGGTTCTAATAATGGTCATTTATTTTTTTAATAGTTATTTCACCCAAAACTCCTAAACTAATATATTTTCAACTCATCTAAACTCCCTCCTTAATATTTGAAATTATACTTTCTTAAATAATTTATTCAATGGAAGTCATGCCATCTTCTAACAAGTCAACATAGTTTATAGCTATGTGGTGGGGGTTGAGGAGGTACAAGGTTATTTCATATTACTTACATCTAGAACCTAAATAAAATCATGTGGATTAAAATCACTACCACCAAGTTCTTCACTTTCAATCCCTAGATAATCCTCATCAAGATAAATTTGTTATAAAAATGTTAATCCTTACACATTGGAGAGAAATTAGATAGAAAAATTAGAAAAATCAGAGCCTTAAGTTATAGTGTTCTTCTACTTGGTGTTGGAAATGAAATAGTCTTCCCCTTTGTGCAAACTATGTTTGATGGCATTGGCGGTGACATAGTTTTCCTCAAAGATTGAGGGTGATATGAAAAAATAAATTATATTATAAAAATGAAATATTTAAAAAATAAAACTCAATGTTAATTTTAAATTAAACATTTAGTACTTGTAGTTTGAGAGAGTTTGTCTTCCATTTTATGTGTCATATTCGGAGTGATAGGGATGGTTTGAGTTGCAATAAGAAATCATTCACTCAATAAAATCTATAATATGAAAAAACATCGATTAAAAAAACAAAACATGGAATGTAAAAAACCTTGAACAAATGGTCAAAAAGACATTGACACATGGAATTTTAGGGTTTATTGAGGTTGATCAAGGTCAATTTAAACTTATTTTATGTCAACTATTGAAAAAAATAATAATATAATTGAAACTTGAAAGTTAAAATTTCATGATGCATCTATTATTGAAATTTATAAATATGAAAACCTTCATGTAGAGATGATCTGGAATAATTTCATGGATATTTGAAAATATAAAATGAATAAAATGATGATTTTGCATACTCGAAATCTCTAGAACCATCAAAGTCATGATGCCCTTTTGAAGAAGCTTGTTTTTGTGTCATAAAAACACAAAATATTAGATGTAACAAACAAAAAAATAAATAAAGCTTCAAATTTGTAATAATTTATACACTAAACCATTTAGGTGATTTGTTTAAATGCTAAACTAACCTCCTACTCATCAATAGACGAAGAATTTATGATCATTTTTAAATAAAGTAAAATTGAAATTGATGTTTTTAAAAGGTCATACAAGGCATCATAGTACAAGGCTAGAATAAAATTGAAACCATAAATTATAGAAATCAGATTGGTAAAAGCATAATTCAATTCTAATGTAATCCTAGAGGAAATAAATGTACACTAGTCATATCTCAAACATGAAAGAGTACAAAGGATTTAAATAATAGCCCAAAAGGGAATGTCTATTATTATTCCATGTAACTCTATTCTTACAAGGAAAAAGTGAACTATTGCTCTTAAAAATGGGTCAAATATGTTATCAATGTGAAGGTCCCTTTTTAAAGTATCTACTACAAAAGAGAAAAAATATAAATGAGTGAAATTAATGATAAATTACAAAAAAAAAAATGAATCTTAATCAATTAGTGATACTCACAACAAATTATAAAAACATTAATTTCAAATATGAAAAATGGATATACATATAGGTTCGACTGATACACAAGTTGAAAGCAGACTCCAAATATTTCTTGTCTTCATTAGTCAACATTATTTTTGTGGTTATAGGTTTGTCATTATGGAATGGAAACCCTATGAAATTATGTATGTCATTATCTAAGGTACCAAAGGAGATTAATATGGATTCTATATTGACTTTGAACCTCATCTTGTTAGTGTCATAGTAAGACATTAGAAATTTTAGAAAAGCATTATCGATTTCATATTATGGCATGTAAATGAGGCTAACAAATATACAATTGAAAATTCAATCATTGAATGTGTCTAGTTGTAGTAGCTTCAAAATATTAGGGCATAATAAAGTATTGAAAACATATTTTCATGTGGAATCCATGGTCTTAAAGTAGGTGAATGTGTTTATAGTAGGTGACTAGATGTGTGTGGTTGGTGTGGTAGGTTAATATCTATAGAAAACATGAGGGGGTATGATAAAATGACTCTAAAAAATGGTTAAAATAAGGATTATTTATAATTTAAGGGTAGTAACCAAGGGTATCAAAATGAACAACTACACTAGCTAGTATACTAGAAGCATGGACCATCTAATTACATTAAGTAAGAAATATGAATTTTAATGACATATGTGATTACTGGCTGCACTAATTAATAGCTACATTTTGGCATCACCATCTAACAGTATCACCTAGTTTCATTATTTGTTAGCATCATTTGATAGTATCATTCAGTAGCACTGTTCAATAATGTCATTTGATAGCATTAACATCATTCAACAGTGTTCTCATGCTGTAACTAAATGGTAGTACAAAAAAAACAAAAAATAGAACAATTGCCTCTACTCCTGATGGATTTTCCACATGCATATCAAATTCACCATTCATGTGAAACATTTTTCCATATATTCACCAACAAAATCCAAGGGGTTTTTTGATAGGGGCTCTTAAAATTTACAGTACTCTCATTTGAAAATATTTCATTCATCTTAGTAAATATTTGGATCGAAGGAAACCTTTCACTTCTTATTTGGTTTTAGTGGTGTGGCTTTTCCCCACTCCTTTACATTATGTCATCTATTTGACTCGACATGTGGGAAGGGAGTGTCATGTGGTATGTTCCCTTGTTAATTTATTCATTCTGTTACCTTGTTCATTCTAGTTTTCCTTCAACATTATTATGTTTCCCATTTTACATGAATTTCATTAATGGCAAGAGGTTTATGATGAGGTAGATATAATTGAACAACTCTATATTTAGATGTAATTGGTTAATCTTCACATAGATAACCAGGGAGACCTTGTGAATGGAAAGATTCTTTTCATAGTCTTTTCTAATTTTTAAAAGTGAAAATATATTTTTAAAGGTCTTCACCCCTTGTTCATTATTTACCTTATATTATATTAAATTTTCATTTGGGAAAATCCATCTCGGTGAGGAGGTAATAAATTAAAATCTATAATTTCTTAGGTCTACAATTAGCGAATCTGTAAATTTATTCTTAACCCAACCACACATTTATTTTTTGTACATTCAATAAATAATAGGTAAAATCAAATAATAAAATCTCAAATATTCTCTTCTTTTGGGTGAAAATTTGTAGTAATTTCTTATACTTGATCAAAATATTGATACAATTATGTTATTGTGAATTTTTATCCTCTTACTATTATTTTGAAAGTTATTTGTCATGGTAGTCCACCTTCTGGACCTAGCCTACACCAAGATCCAAGACTAGTAATTTATGGTTCTCATTTTAGGGATAGGGCTATGTGTAATTTTCACTCAAAAATAAATAAATAGCATGACATCTTAAGTTGGGATAATGATTCTCTAAATATGGTGATTATAAAAATAAAATGGGTTGTATAACTTTTTGATGCTCTACCATAAATAGATGAAAAAATAGAAACATTGTTCAATACCCCCCAAAAAAATGGATCATTCTAAATAAACTTATGTTGGAAGGGAATCACCTTCACAATGTTTATATATCAGTTGCCATGAACAATGTTGACCTTCATATTTATTGTAATAGTATCAAGTTGATGAGAATTAGAGATTGCTTGTGTCTATTACTAGAGTTCATTATAAATGGTATTTCTATTATGCATGTATTGAATTCTCAAATATGGGTTTTTGGGGTTTTAATTTATGTTATTTTTTAGTTATGATTTGGATGGAAGATTTTTGGATTTTTTGATAATGTTTTTTTTGGTTTATTTATATGTTTTAAATCTCATTTTTATTTTTGTAGATAGTTTCATATTTTTAGAATTAATTTTTAGGGCATGTACTTTTGTAATATTAGGTAAGGGACCCTATTCCCTTATTATTCACTATCAAAAAATACTCAAAGGCAAAAAAACCTATAAATATCCTAGATTAAAAAAATATTGACAGATAAGTTTCGATAACATGTTTAATCCCTATTGACATATATGAAAGAGAGTTTAATTTCAATTGATGATAATCCATCATAATAGTACATGATAGATGATTTCTCTCTTGCAATAACATGTTGAATTTTAATCTCTATGAGTACACACCTTAAAGGGTGCACTAGGAATGGGATGGGTAACCCATTGGTGCTTCACAAGAATATTGGTTAATTATATCATACCTCAACCCACTATAAATCATGCTTATCCAACTCCATAGGAAATTATTCTCCCAATATCCAATAACTAATTAAAAAAATAAAAAAAATTCTAATAATTTATCCATGGTTGACCCAATTATGAAAGTTAAATCCCATGAACTACACAACTAGCTCGACCTAGTATAAATCCAAACCAAATCATTTTCAAAATGGATCATGGTGGGATGACCTTTTTAGATATTTTTTTAAAGTATTAGGACCTATCAATTTCTATAAATAGAACCTTTAGTTGAGTCCAATAGAGTGGAACATCCATTTTCACATGATTATAACATAGAATTCTGTTACATCTGCATTTGAAGGAGCCATTGCTTAGGATTTTCCTTGGATGAAACACAGCTCTTCTTATGGGAATACTTAGATAGAAGTAGGGATATTTTAGCCTAGATATGATTTTAACTATAGTGTGATCCTTACAAATTCATAACAATTTCTTTCAAATCACCATTGGCTAAGGGAGATATTGAGACTCAACAAATTTTTCTAAAGGTAAGTATCTCTAACTTTTATTATTTCATTTGACAGATAGATATTTTACAAAGTAATATATTTTAATGTAAAAATCCTTTTTAATATTACCTCTACACATAAACTTAGCCTAGCCATATGGTTTTATAGGCTTTCCATCTTCCATGTTAAATGATCTAGCCATTTACCTAACATTATCCCTTGTTTGTTTTATTTGTTTTAAATCATACCCCTTTGTGTTACAAGCTTTGATAACACTATATTATATTTCATTTTATGTATGATAAAGCCTATAAAGGGTTAGTGCATAATACTATTTTCCTAGAGGCTTTGGAACCCTCTCCTTTAGTGTTGTGTGACAAGTGGCCCCCTTAGTTAGGTTTAGTGGATCTAAATTGATCATCCTTATAATATAAAAAGTATCACAATAGATATTAGTTGATTACCTTCTTCGAGATTTGATTTACTAAATACAATAAGCTATATATCTATGTTAATTTATAGCATACACTACCCACCAAAGAAAGTGACTAAACTTAGTTTAAAGCTTTACATTCTAAATTATATTGATTTTTGAAAGTTGGGTCCCTGATGAGGAATTCATAGTCTTATGCCTATTTAAATTATCCTTATTAGGAGAGAAATCAGTGATGATTTTATCTAGGAGACATGGTGAGTAATTAGTAAATTATTATCATCGAGTTCCTTATCTATTATTTCCATGAATCTTAAGGAACATGTAAACCCATGTTATGTAGCATTCCATCATTTATCTTCTCCTAGATGCACATAATCAAAGGTAAATAAAAATTGAATAGTTTGTATTTTTATTTTAGTAGAGGAAATGGAGTCCAACAATGATAAGAAATCATATCTCTAAATTTATTAATGAATTTTTTTTCAAATCCTCAAAGCTTTCATAATTACTAATTCTGGTAAGAGAATATTAGAATTGGTCATAATAGAAGACCACCACATGTTGTGGTAATTCAAGCACAAGCCACTTTGGAAATGATTGCCTGCCCATTTAGGATATGGATTGATAACTTATAAATACTTTTAAATGATTTTAGCAAGAATATTTCCTTCAATCTTGACTGGGGCAATTTAAACACTTAAGGTATGAAACACAACAATTTTCCAAGTGAATTTTTCAAAAGGTGAGCCGGAGCCATTGTAGTGCAATATTTTGTATAATAATATTCCAAACCTCATATCCTTTGATTTCTCAAACTACCCATTTACCACATAGACCAAAACTTTCCCTATCCATGTCAATAATGCCTATACCACATTTATCACGAGGAAGACATTAGATCTCTTGGACAACTCTAAGATAGGCACAAGTTTTTTTAACATTAGCCCATAATAAATCCATAGAAATTTTGGCCAACTTATAATATTAATATTTATAATGGGCTTAAAAAGAGTAATAGTAAACATGGTTGGATGATAGGAGATTCATATAAACATCAAATTCTCAAGCTAAGCATAGAGGTTCAATAATCCAATGCTCCACCTTGCTCTCTGCTTGATCAATGGAATAATGCCACTATTTGGAGGGAGAAATATCAATTAAAAAAATGGATGCCAATAAATTCCAATTTCTTACCATTTTTTATACATTTCTAATTGTATTGCTTGAGCCATTTCAACATAGGAATCATGATCTATGTAAAATTATGGCTTGTGGCCTATTGGAGATTAGAACTTGAGTTTTTACATCAAATATAAATGTTGTTCAATACCTCCTTCATAGAATATTATTTCTCATGGAGAGTGATAAAGGTATCAATTGTAAAGTATACATTGATAAGGTGAGAAAAGTGATCAGGAAGAAAAATTCCTTGATGACCCTCACTGATACCTATGATTAAGAAAATAATGAAATGCTTGTGTGTAGAAGACATGCACAACTAGAGTTAAGAAGCAACAATATCTAATGGAACATAATAATAAAAAACTATACGATTTGAAGCCATTGATAGTCAGAAGGTACATGCTTATGAAAACAAAGAGTAAACTATCAATATAAAACATTATCCAATGTTTAAGGATTTAATCATGGCCAAATAAATGCCCACTAAATTATATTATAGGTCTTCTCCATTTTGAGGAATACAGTTCACTAGCAAGATACCTAAGCACAATACATTCCTTCCTAGACAACAATGGTATTATCTATAATGTATATATTCCTAATGCTGTCAATATATTCTAGTTTGATGATGGTAGGAAGGGTGAAATAAAGATGGTTTTCTAGGGCTTTGGCATGGATTTTATAAGACACATTGAGGAGGGTGATGGGTTGCCCACTAATGATGAACTCTAGGTCTCCTGCCTTGAGAATGAACTTAATATTTCCCTTATTAATGAGAGCACCAATAGTTAGCAAGGCTTCTTTATAGACTTGTAATAGGTAAGGACTTACAAAATGTTAGACAGCCTTGTAAAATTCATAAGGGAAACCACTGATACCTAGGAACTGGTCCTTAGCCATGCATTGCACTACATGGGAGAGATATTCATAATCGAAATAAAGATGGTTTTCTAGGGCTTTGGCATAGATTTTATAGGACACATCGAGGAGGGTGATGGGATGCCCACTAATGATGAGCTCTAGGTATCTTGCCTTGGGAATGAAATTAATATTTCCCTTATTAATGAGATCATCAGTAGACCTATTTAGCAAGGCTTCTTTATAGAATTTTAATAGTTAAGGACTTATAAAATGTTAGGTAGCCTTGTAAAATTCATAAGGGAAACCATTGATACCTATGGCTTGGTCCTTAGCCATGCATTGCATTACATGGAAGAGATATTCAAGAATTAGATTGGAATTATAGATGTTTTGATTAGCATATTTGAGTTAACAAGGTACCACATCTAAAAATTATTACATAGCATATGCGCATTCCATCATCTCTCCTTGAGCTTGGAATACTAGTTTTTAGTGATCAACAAAATCTAAGGAGATTTTAGGCATGTTGTTAATACTTTTCTAATAAATCCCAATAGATTTGATTTTATCACTAGCCTACATGGCCTAGAGGTATTTTTAAAAATATTTTGAGGCTTGGTCTACAATTTTTAGCCAATTTAGTCGAGCTTGGATTTGAGTCTCTCTAGTCATTTGGCTATCTACAAATTTTATCTTATGCTTCAAAGAAGAAACCATGTATTACAATTGCATATCAGTGGGACTTTGATAATATATATATATATATATATATATATATATATATATATATATATATATATATTATCATTTGAGTATAGCACCATCAATCCTTTTTTTAGACTCAACAAACTCACTTGCCATAGTGATAAACTAAGGTGGTGGTGTGAGTGATCGCCTCATTTCACCACTTGATCTAGTTGGTAGCATAAAGTAGATGTGGTGCAAGGATCCACATTTTGGAAATGAGATGAATGGTGCTCTCGTGGCATAGAAGGGATGCATTCAAAAAATGATTAAATGACACCTTGAAGTAGCCACCATTTCACTCCACTCTAAAAGTGATGGGACTATGGTATGAAAGGATAAATTCTAGATGGGGGTCACATCTTTTCCATCAGAGAGTAAAAGAGAAAATGTGCTACTTAGAAAGCATAAAATGATCTATTTGGTTGAGGACCCTATGAATGCCACCATGAAAATTGGACCAAGGTGTAGTATTTTATAGTATTTCATGTGCAATGTAGGAGAAATAGTTCCACCAAACTCGAATGGTTCTTAAAACAAAACTAAGCTTCACATTTTTCCACACACCATCACATTAGCAAGGCACCAATTTTTTAATTTGACCTCTTAACCATATTAAAGTCACAATAAAATAGACATGTAGAAAAACATACATTGTCAACAATCCATTCCCATAATGCTAATTTGTTAGGGCCATCATGTGGGGTGTAAATGTTAATAATCACTAGGCACTAACCAATGATGTCCAGGAAAGACAAAATAACATGATGTGATAGATATTCACCCAAGGAAAAAACCGAGGAAATTTTTTTGGAAATCAAAATATTGGCACCACCACATTCATCTTCTTGCAATGTGGAAATTTGAGATGTGTCAAGTAAAATACATTTCAATGTAGTATGCAAAAGAAACCCTAAAATATTAACTTCCTTTAGATATATAAAATCAAAATCTCCTAATTACTAATAGGATGCATGAACAACAAATTTTTAAGAGGAATGTATGAGACCTCAAACATTCCTTGATATAAAAATCAATGGAAGGATGTATCCAGTAGTAGTTATCCCCAACCATCCATTATGTCTTCTCCAGATTCAAGTGCTGCAAATCGATTTCTTGCTAAAGTGTGTTGGTTTGGAATAAAAATCCCAAGTGAGATGGAATGAAATTTCATTGTATTATCCTCTACAGAGATTAAATGCCAATGAGAGGTGGACTATGTAATTTTTGAAGGTTAGGCTCACTTGTAGAGGGTGTCCTAAAAAGATGAATATTAACCTATGGCCGAGATGCTTGAGAAACTTAGATTTGAGAGGTCGTAAGATATTGATGAGGATTAACATGGGGGCAACGTTCTCCCTTCTCTCATTAGGGTAATAATTTGAACTAGGGTAGACATGATTTAACATGGCACCTCTACTTCTGAAAATTATTTTTTTGTTTGCCACCATTATCCAACCATCACTATTTTTTCCACCTTTTATTTTCTAGGTGGTGCTCATTTGATAGAGGTTTTTGATCCATCGATGTAATGACAATCGCGGATCATATTGTCTAATGACTAACATCGAATGTAGGTATTTGAAGGACTAAAATAGGTTACATTCTCCAACGAACATTCTAACCATACCTAAATGTTGATGAACTCTATTAGGTTCTTGGTCAAGTTGACCTCAACACAAATCTGCTTGTCAAGGTGGGAAAAATAAAATTTGCTTTGCTCATGGAAAACCACTCACCATATGGGTTTAACAATATCTTCAAGGAAATCCCATAAAGGAAGCATAAACCAATAAATTCTAGTCAAATTGACACCATAAGGGAGGCCTGGTCGTAGGCTTTGAAGGTGTGAGTCCAAAGGGACACAATCATTAGGATCTTTTTAAAAAATTAATAGGTCGACCTAGAAAGGAGGGCTTAGACTTGATAGGGCTTCTTGATAGAGAAAAGGATAGAACCCTTGGTGAGGTTTTAAAAATCAATGACTTGGATACCTAACGATTCCCAATGAAAACAAATCTAGCCATGGAAGGATTCCTCTGAGGGGAAAAGATCGACATAATAAGTTATTAAATAGTTATTACCATATGAATTATATATGTTGTTTAACAACATAATATTATAAGCATATATCCCACTGAGAGAGATTATAAGAAATTATATCTCCTTATATACTTTCGGAATAAATTTTCTAACTGTTTTCAACACCATATTTTCCATTATTTATAACAATAATTATAACATCATAATAAAAATTCATTAAAAACACGGATCTATATTAAAAAAATAAAAATTAACATACATTTTATAGATTAATGCACAATAAATATGTGCTTAACCTATAATGTCCTACATAAATAATATGACCATATTGGAAGACAAAGATGCAAGACAAGATGAAACCCTAACAAAAAGACAAGTTTTCTCATTTTTCGTCACAACAAACGTCTTGTAAATGTCATCCGCTCATAATGACCTATAAACCACAAACCTATCAAATTAGAGCTTTTTCGAAGGAAACATAAAAACAACACGATATGTAGCTATCATCAAAAGCAACTTTTTGGATAGTACGTCAATACGAGATTTGGTGGATCGTAATGAGATTTTCCACTGAATACATCGTCGTACCTGATTTTAACCTCCGAAGCGGCACAAGTCTTCAATTGGAAGTGGGTCCTCCCTGACTTGTACAACCTAAATCCCAAAAGGTCAATGGTTGGTACCATATCATAGTTAAAAAATAGGAATCTGACAGCTGTGTATTTAAACTATAACACTTTGTGCGGACAGAAATCGGCTCCTAAACCTATGGACAGCGAAAGCAAAGAAATCTCGTTCGCTCTGAAATTCGAGGCATGACTGAAATTACAACGCCTAAATCGTGTCCTGCAATCTCCCTACATAAATTACTCATATTTCATAAACTTCTTTTAAACTGCCCACATTAATATTTCAATTCTAACAAATATTTCTACCGGGACACTACATTTAAAAGCCTTACAAATTGAACTCATTAAATATCAGTTTTAAACATTTAATTACAATAAACAATGTTTTATTAAAAATAAGTAAATAATGAAAGGTTGTTGGTTTAATTAGTGAAGTTGTTTGGCTCATAAAGAGTTATAAGGGATCAATTCTTGTTACTAACAAACTCTGATATATGATAAGGGATGAGGTCGCGATCTTCTCCGAATGGCTTTGGCGGGATAGATACCTCTCAATCAATGATCCATCAAAAAAAAATAAAAAGTAGATAGAGTGAAGGGCCTCTTAATTTATACGTTGTTACAAAGGGTTTTGCATTAATATTTTACGTTATTAGTGTCACCTTTTCAAAGTTGTATAGACAATCATGAAAGTTATTAGGGATGACAATCATGAAATTTAATGTTTTAGTAAAATTTTAAGAATTGTATCGGATCAGCTTTTTTAATTAAACTATTATCATTTTATATTTAATATATATATTGATTTATTTTTTTTATATAATAAATTGAATTTATTCATTTTAAAATAGATAAATATTTATTTTAGGTGTCGTTTTAGAGTTTGGATGGTTAATATGAATTAATTATCCTTTTAATATTTAGATCATTTAAATTGAAATAAAGCTATGAGGAATAGAAATGCTAGATGATATGTTCTTCCTTATTCTCAATTAACGAACTCATTAACTTCTTTTTAGATGATTAAATTCAAACTTTGAAAAAATGCTATAAATGTTGGCCTCTAATACCATCTAATATAAGTAGCAAAACAAAATTCACAGAAAAATCCCAACATATAATCAAAAAACTATAAATTATAATAAAGAAATAAAATAATAAAATATGAAAAGAGTAGATATTATAACTATATAAAAAATAATTTTTAGGATAAAAATAACAATAATTTATCATTTAAAAAAATAACATTTAAAAATATAAAAAAATTTCAAACTATTCAAAATTCTCATAAAAAAATTAATAACACCTAATTTGAAACAATCCTAATGTAAGATATTGGAAAAAGTTTCAAACTATTTTAAATTCTCATAAAAAAATTAATCACACCTAATTTAAAACAATCATATTAACATATAAAGATATTGGAAAATTAAGAATAAAGGACCATTTCGAGTGTCTAATACATTTCACAATTAATAAACATTGCTCTCAAATACTTCAATTTGTTTTTGTATCTAATTCTTAAATCCTTTTATATAAAATAATTTTGTCCATCCATTATGATATGGACATTGATTTAGAAAGAAATAATATTTTAAAAAGCATTTAGTTCTTAACCAGATATGATTCAATTTTTACTGGATTTGTTTATGTAAGGAAGTTAAAAAAGAAAAAAAGATTAGAGTTTTAATTTTAAAGACTGGTAGTTGTATGAGTATTCTCTTTTAAATAAAGACGTATAGAATTTTAAACATGATATAGAGAAAAAAGAAGATATAAAGTTTATGAAAGAAATTGTTGTGACAGATTCTACGTTTGTAGATAATATTATAAATGGAAGAATAAAAAAATCACATAAATTTAACACTTTTAAATTTGATAAAGACTAATTCCCATTCAAATTTCAATATACTCTTGTAATTGTAATGATTATTGCTAATCTGATGGCTATAAATAATCAATAAGATTAAATAAAGATTCAAAATAAAAAAGATTAAAAAAATTGCATTGTAAATACGAAATTTGACTATTTATAAATTATTTATTCTTTTAAATTATTTTTACTTGATTTAACTTTTTTCATATTTTTTCTTTAAACTTATTTAACTCATGTAATTTAACTTTTAAGATGCCACTTTTCCATCTATCTTTTCATATAATTAATATTATATTTTATTAATAAAAATATACTTTTCAATAAATAGTACTATTATGTAAGTTACTTTTTGAGGAAAATGATATCTCACTACCCCACTGTCGTTTGTTCTTATTCAACGTGGCAGCTTCATGTGGGGGTTATATATAGATGCTCATCGTAGCTTAATCAACACAAGCGATGAAGTTCGCTGTTAATCATCACAGCAAAATGGGTAGATCTCCTTGCTGCTCTAAAGATTCTTCCCTCAATCGTGGAGCCTGGACTGCGGCGGAGGATATGATTTTGAAAGAGCACATCACAACTCACGGCGAAGGTGGATGGCGATCTCTCCCCAAGAAAGCAGGTAAGTTAATGCTTTGAGGCATAAGCGGTGTGGCCATAAAAAAAATCTATAATACTCCTACTGAACCATCTCTGTTAATTATAAAATTTGTTTTTTAGGCCTTAAGCGGTGTGGGAAGAGTTGCAGATTACGGTGGTTGAACTATCTTCGTCCTGGCATTAAGCGCGGAAACATTTCAATCGATGAAGATGAGCTCATTATCAAATTGCATGCACTACTTGGGAATAGGTATCAGCTCAATGATTACACTTAATATTTAATAGACAACATTGACTGTAAATTATCGACAGGGCCGTCGCAAAGGCCGTTATATTTAATACAATTAATGGAAAGTTTAATAGATATAAGTGCGACTTTCATAGTCTGTTATTTGCAGGTGGTCACTGATCGCAGGTCGATTGCCGGGTCGAACAGATAACGAAATCAAGAATTACTGGAACACTTATCTCAGCAAGAAGAGTCTGCAAGAGAGGGAAAATCCTCGAGAATCGCCAAAAGCCTGCACGAAATCAAAATCCGTCGTTCCTCCAGTTGACCGTGTGATCAGACCTACTCCTGTGATTGTAGAGGGCCGCAACAAATATCTGGTCAGTGGTAATTCAAATTATCAATACTTGACACAGACGAATGCTGAACAAACTGTGAAGACCTCCAAACCATGGTCGGAGTTATTGGAAGAGGAGATGATGAAAGTGGATGATTCTAACTTAGTCGACTTTACACTGAAGAACGATATTGCGGATTTGGGCTCTGCGTCTATTGATCAAGTTAATGGTCAATATTCTCCCTTTTGTATGTCCAATTTAGTCGACTCGCAATTCCCACATTCTCGCCATTGCGCAGAAAATGGATTGAATGGCAGCGAAAGTTTATTATATTTCAATCACCCGCCTTCTCCACTCTCTGATCTGCTCTCCTGTAGAGGCGAGTTTCCCGAAGATTTCAGAGTTGAATACTTAGAGAGAGGCCGTCAAAATTACTTGGAACAAATGTCTTATCTCCATAATGATATGGAAGAATCTGAGAGTTTTACAGTTGCTGTCGATCAAGGAATGGAGGGAATCTACAGTAGTACGCAGCATGGTGATTGGGCAGATGAATTATGGTATTTGTAATCGTCAAGCTTAGTAGTAGTGTTGGAATCATAGGAGGATTAGTAGGAAAGAACTTGAAACCTGCTACAGAAGATTTTATACAAGCCTTCATAAGAAATACATCATCTTCTAATGGGTCAGATCAGAATATTGGTCTACCTCTCAATTGTTTATGATTGGATTAATATATTTATATTAATAAAAATAATAATATGGAATAATTTTAATTACATATAAAAAGAGGTAAAACTATATATATATATATAAACTAATTCAACAGAAAATCAATAATAACACATAAAAAATTCACATCAAATCATATCATATTGACATAAATACCCAACGACCAGAAAAGGAGGAACACGTGTGTATTAGAAAATTCGTTCCTTTGTTTCAGTAGGTTATCATTGTCATTGACTTAATATATTGGGATGCTGATTGATATTTGCAAACCGACGAGCCCTACGAGGAATCTCATAAATAATGTTTTATTACTTTAAATTAATAGCAGGATGAAAGAGATTCCCACACACATGTTTTGAAACATATAATGCTAACTTAAGAGTATTTTATCCTCGCAATCAGTCGAAAAGGTTTTATTTAGCTAGATTTACTAGTATGGAATATCTATTATCATTTTTTAACAAGGAGTTGGAAGGCTATAGGTAAACTAGAACGTTGCATAATTGTTAAGATTATGTAAGGAGTAGTGTTGTTGTGAAAATATGAGTTATTATTCAACAATGATGAGAAATGTATGTTTAAGGTTTTCATTTTAAGATGATTTAAATATATAATTAGTAATTGTATAAAAGAGATATAATGTAAATATTAATAGAGCAAAAGAAATAAAGCGAAAGTGAAGGAAGAGGTTAGTGTAAGAAATAAAGTGAAAGTAAAAGAATGAGATTTTTACAATTTCGATCACAACTAAATTCCAAAGGTTATGTACACAACATTTTTTACTTCCCTTTATTTTCCATCAATCTAATTATATTCATCAATCCATTCTCATTACTCATCCACTACTCGTATTCGATTCCCATGTTCATGTTTTTAAAAGGACGAGAGGTAAGCCACCTTTACTTACATAACCTAACCCTACTACTCACAATATTACTCCTCCACCTACTCCAATTAAATTTATTTAAACCAAGGGATATGATATCATTGACCAGTTATATATTGTTATGGAAAAAATAATTGTTCTAGAATTATTGTTAAAATCACTAACTTATAAAGATATTTTGTATGCAATGTTGTGATATACCACTCTTCCTATGGATACACATCCAAATTCATTTTGTTTTATCATGAGTGCTTTGAGAGATATTGGAAATAATTGTAATTTTGATAAACAATATATACTTCCAAGCATGTCATTGAGAAAAAAATTCAATTATTTATTTGAATGTATATACATGGAAAGCTAGTCAAGTGCACATTAGTTGAGAATAGTTTTAGGATAAAAATATTATGTTATGACTCCATATTAAAATTAATTTTCAATAAGGATATTATTTACAAATTAAATAAACTCATATATGTTTTTAATAGAATTCTAAATAAAAAAAATTAAAACTATAATATTGGATTTATTATACTAGGGCTAGAGATGGTACTTACTATATTTCAAGTCTTAACTAAGCAAATAGAATATAATATCCTCTTGGGTTGTCCTTTTATTCATGAAAAGAAAGATATTCCTTCTAAATATCATAGATGCATAAAAAACTTACATGATACACATGAGTATACAATTATAGGTGATGGTGCACCTTTCCACTATTAAAAATTTACATAATCACCATCAAATAAGGTATGCATCATCCAAGCTAGAAAAAACCAATTCCAAGGAAAAATGCATACTTATAATGTGGGAAAATAAAGTATTTTAAATGATACCCCACAAAGTGCTCAAATTTCTAAGAAAATAGAGGATATTACCATTGAAGTTATGCCAAAAGAGAAAATTCTTAAGTAAATAGAGGACTTTATCAAGGAAGTTATACCAAAAGATAAATATACTAAGAAAATGGTGAAATATTTCAAAGAAGATTTGTAACAAGTAACAATTCAAACAATAATATTAAATCATATTAAGGAATTAGGTACATTGTTGGTCAATTAAGCAAATTTATATATTATTGAATATTATTGTAGTAGTGATGATGAAGAAGCTCAAGAATTAATAAATGATAAATTATGCAAGATAAATGGCACTACCATTGATGAATATGACTAATTATCCCATTCTTTATCTACATCTATTGGAGTGATTTACTATAAAGATATATATTTTATATAAAATAAGGGTAAGGCACCAATTATAAATATATTATATTTAAAAAATATATAAAACAACTATAATATTATTTCACAATTGGTTGAATCACACACTTCTAATACAATGATCATATCATCAAAAGACAAGGCAAAAAGGTAAAAATCCATGACTCACATAAATATATAGAACTACCAAAGCAGAATAAAGGCACTTTCAAAAAATAATAATAATAAACTAATTTCATAGAAAGAATCAATATCTAAATTTTCTCCTAAGAATCAATATCTAAAGTTTTTCATACAAATATTTTACAATATAGGCAAAAAAGAAACATTCCTCATATATCGATATTATCATTATCAAACCACTTATGAATGGAAAATAATTGACCAATAATGTGCTTATGTGCTTCAAATAAGAAAATATATGCATTTTAGATATTCTTACATATCTTGCATATGATACACAACGTATCCATAAATCTGTAAAACCTAAGGGTTGCATTAGGTCTATTATGTTGCCTATCACTCTTGGTCCTAAATCATGTTCAATATTATTTCACATTAATCATACTTTATAATAATATAATGGAATCCTTAGGAGATCATAAAAAATATTAATGGGACATAATCTCATTAGTGATTATGATTCTCTCATATTTTAGAATGATAGTTTTATGGTCACAATTTCAAAGTATAATATAATAACAACACAAGAACATGCACCAATTAATATGCCAAAAAATATCTCCAATATAACTATGACTAATATGTAGTAAAATGGATCATATGATTCTAAACAATAATATCCTATTCCAATTGGTGGTTTATTAGAAATTAAATTATATGTATATACCATTTGTGCACAAACCCCATGAAAACTTTCCTCTAATCAAGTAATTGGTTAGATTAATTACACCTTCCATTTGTACATAACTTTTTAACCTTTTCCCCTTACAAATTATTACATCCCTTATCCAAACATTCTTCTAGCCATTGGCTTTATGTTTTACTTTGGGCACTTGATCTCTTGATTTTAAAACTAATTCAAACAATGCAAAGAAATTATTTACATATGTTTTCATGCTCATTTTTTATTATTATTGCATACTTATGACACTATAGTTATGTGTACATTTACATGATCACATTTATCTCTTTCCTTTTCATTAACATGTAAACCATTTCTTATCATAACCACTAAAAACTAGATTTATAGTATTGCTTAACACTTACATTTGGAGGCACATGGATTTCTTTCCTTCTTATGATACCATGTGTTAGTGCCCAAATTTTCACTAAAGCAATTGAGCCCTTGTCAAGTATGAATCCTGATTTTTTAGCCCACTTAAAATTTTTAAGTGTTCATCAAAGGTCAAATAGCCTATTAATTTTGACCTTTACTAGCCTTTGGTTTGTCAAAATCCGAGTTGAATTAATGCTTGAGTACTTTAAGGTCTTGTTCTAATTGCCCTAGCTTAGACTCTTTGATTTAAAATCAAATTTGGCAAGAGAAAATTTAAGTGGGAGCATTTTAAATATGCCATGGACTTAGTCTAAATTTTATACTAAGGTTTTTTTATGTTTATTGACATGACCAAACCTTAGTCTAAAAATTTCTATTTGGCCCCTTTTACATCCACTAACGTTAGGTCACTTTTTTTAATTACCGTGATCTAAATGATGTCAAGTCCGTTTGTTGTAAACTGAACTCAAAGTCCTAAAGTCTACATTGCATTTATTAATGTCCCAAAAATTTAGGCTATGTCTTTTTATACTAAGTTCTTTATGCCCTAAACTATGACTTAATTGTTTATTATGTTAAATTCGAGCCAATGATAGTTGATATTATGTATCATAATCTAATGATTTTAGTTAACATGGAGCAAATTATTTTGATGGTATATGATTGAGGTTGAATAGTCAAAGGGACTTGGGATAAATGTAGATTTAATAAGTGTAAATATTGTGGGACATGATTTAAATGTTGAGCATGTTCTTATCGATCATTAGTGTGTGGCAAAGTGGACATAACCTATTTGATGGGGTGTATAAGGTTAACATTTCAATGAAGCTCTAGGACTAGCGATGGGGTGACAAGAATCACCATCTCAATAGATTGCCTAATGATCTAATGGTGAGTAGTGGTCAAAAAATCAAAGACACTCTAGATGAATGCAAGAATGATAGCTCTCAGTGAGAGATCAAGAAAATAAATATTTCATAGTTGATTGTGAATATAGTAGATTGATAGTGTGAGAAAAATCTGACATGTCAAAGGACTTGGGTTGAATGAGGAGTTTCCATGTGGTAGAAGGGCACTATCCTAGAAGAGACTAATTTCATAAGGTGCAAAGAGATTGTGGACCTACCAAATGGCATGATCTTGATTACTAGGTGAAAATTTCACCCAATGATGTTCAACTAGCCAAATCAAGATCCAATGGTGCCAAATGAACTTCAAATTTTCAATAGAGCTCTAAAACAAATGCCGAATTGATAGGTGTCAATATCATGGGTCATGATAAAAAGTTTGAACATGTTCCCATCAAATGATGGTATATAACAGTGTATAGATCCTGATCGATGGTGCATATGGGTCAATATTATTCAAAGGGGTCATAATTTAATACAGTAGTGACATGTGTCACTAAAATGATAAAATAGATACAGATTTATCATCTGTACTTAATCTTTGTAGATAAAATCAACAGTGCAGGATCAAAGGTGGTTGTTTCAACAAATTAAATCCCAAGAAAATTTTGAAGATCTATGGGTGTGATCCTACTTTAAGATTTCATAACAGTTTAACAGAAGTCTAGATTGAGCCAATTAGGTAGCCTAGTCACTTTTTAGCCTCACAGGTGCCTAGTTGGATCTAATGTAGTATACTACATGCTAATGTGTGGAAAGATTTTACTTATGAGTGAAGATTAATTATCCTTCACGGACATGCAATGATATGAAGCACAGTGGATGGTCTATGGGGCATTTTAGAACATATTTTTCAATAATGACCATAGATCATTTTTATTTCTACAATAATTCAAGCATTCCAATGCAACCATAACTCTTTAAGAGGTTTTAGTTTTTCAAGCAAGTGGTGAAAGACATCTCTAGGTAGTTGCATATGATGAAAAATATTGTTCAACCTTCATCACAAAGTGAACCTTCTAGATCATGAAAAAAGGCATCTCCAATCTAAAGGTTTTTTTAAAATCTTCATCATGCCTTTTTGAGGTATTTAGAGCAATGATTTCTTGTAAATGGATGAATATTTTCAAATAATGACAAAGAAATATTTTCCAGCTAGAAGCATCCTGATAGAATTGAGAGGGTTTTTTTGTAGTTTTTAAAATTACATCCTATAATCCTAGATTTAAAGAATAGTGCAAAATGTATAAATAGGATGTTATTGTTGGTTGTTCATTTTATCTAAGTCTAGGTTCTAGAATTTTTTTTGGATCAACTGTTGTGTGTAGATCTTATCTCCCTTGTTAAGTTGGTTTCAAGTGTACAACCATTAGCAAGATTTGAGATCATGTCTATGTCTCCCTTGTAAAAAGAGTAAACTCACCATGCTTGTCCCCATAACAGCATTTTGAAAAACTGATGTATGTAATATCTCTTTTCATGTTAATGAAAATGCTTGTGGTTCTTTGCTATTTGTTGTTGATGATGTGCAACAATATTTTTGCGAGTTATGTTGATTGGAAATTAGGGTTTGTGTTCACTATTGGCTATCATTTGGAGAATATATCTAGATTATAAACCCTTTATGCACTATTTTAGGATACATTTTTAATAACTTGTTAGGGCACCCTAGGTTTATGGATTTGACAGGAGAAAGTGTTTGAAAGTTTAGTTTTAGTGTATGTTATATGTAATTCAAGGATCATTTGGTAAATCCAATTAGGTTTAAGATTATATAGAATGAAGATTAAAATCATTTACGCATATGTCTTTAGTAGTTTGTGTGTGATCTATAAAATTTGTTCATTTCATGTGAAAACCCTTCCTAGGTGGATTGAACAAGTTTGGTTGTGCCCTAGTCATGTTTATTTCTCTTTATGCCAATAATCCTCATGGAGGTTCAGGTATAGCTAGAAGTAGCAGAGAGCTGACCATATCCTTTTTTAGTGCCTCTTAGTCATTTTCTACATCTAGTCCATTAGAGATGCCAAACCCTTCCTCAATTATAATGACATACTAATGGGGTTTTCATCTTTGTTTTTCATTTTATTCAAGTGTGCAAGGCCAAGCAAAAGAGGTGTACTACTGGGAACCAATACCTTGTTGGTGCCATTGTCGAGGACTAAATTAAAGTAATCATTAGTTATGCTTCTGAGGACTCTTGCAAAGAATTATAAGTATCTCATGTTTTGATTTCCTCTTCTATTATTTACTACATTTAGATTAACTTGGTTGTCAACTTCACATCACTCCACTAGGGGATGTGCCAGGAATTTAAATATTTGACAATTTGACTTTTGCTAAGGTTTTTACAAAGAGTTATTAAAATTACATGTTGGAAGGTGATTTATTCACTTTTGGACATAATTTTAAAAAAATTACTGTCTTTTCCTTTTATATCATCATTAAATTCAACCAATATGTTTCCAATATGTATCACAATTAGTTTGTTAACTATTATATTCTATAATTTTTATTCTAGTGGTAACTCCAATTTTATCACCTAGTTACAAGAAAGATCAATGCCTAATTTGAATATCTATGTTAAATTTGAGCTTTGAGTATTTTATTATTTGCAAAGTTAGAAAGATTGAGACCATCCTTCAAAGGTGACCCATCCAAACAACTTGTCTCACCCCTTAGTATCATCAAAGAAGAGGGAGAAAAGTTTTGAGACCTATTGAAGGGCAAAGTATAATTGTTAAACAATGTCCTAACTATCAAAATTTTGATAATATTGAAAATTTTATTGAAATTCCCATTACTGAAGACTTTCATAGCTCTTTTATTTATTTTAAAACTCATAGTCCTGCTACTACTTAGCTCCTTCTCAACCAACTGAATCTCCTTCTAATATTGACCCACCAAGTCACCCTCATTCATCCCCTCACATCCCTTTGCCAATTATTCTTGAACCTCTAATTAAACCAATCATGAGACATAGGGACCCAAATGAGAATGAATGTCATGCATTCCACATTACTATATTTAGGCATATCAATTTTTATGATGTAGAAGGTTATCCTAATAAAGTCCAAAACAAAGTAAGGAAATGCCTTTCAAAATTCTAGGGGAACAATGTAGTGAGTGGTGATCATCACCTGAGCTCTTTTCACAATATCATTGAAGTATATGAAATTGAGCATGAGGATGTGTGCATAAATTTGTTTATACATATGCTGGAAGAAGATGCTCATGAGTGGTTTAATTTTATTCCCAATAGATGCATTGATTCATGAGAATAAATGAGGAATGTTTTCAAAATTTATTATGGTGAAAGAGTTGATCCAAGGTCTTTTGGAAAAGTTTGGGAACATCAAGAAGAACCCCAATGAGTTTGTGCAAGACTTCAACACATATTTAAACAAGGCTATGATGTGGCTGCCCAAGAGCATAAGGTCTAGTGATATAGCATGCTTGATAAAATACTATGATGCCTTTGACAAGAATGTTGTGCATTACTTATGGGACAAGGCTCCCACAAACCTATGACTAACATTCAATATGGACATCCAAATTGATAACAACATAAAGTCTATAGGAGAGCCCATGAACAAGCGGGCTGATGTGAAGTTGGTCAATCCTAAAAAAACATAGTCTACCAAAAATTCCAATCTTGAGGAAATAGTTAAGACTCTAGCCTCTGCTATCAAATTGATGTCATATAAGCTTTTCAAGGCTGAAAATGGTGTCCCTCATTTGTCTAATAGTTATAAGGGAGCTTCAAATCTGAATCAAGCAAAAAGAGGGCTTGATTTCCATAATTGAGACAATGATAGATCGAAGAGGCCTACACATGATGAAAGAACATATAGACATCTTAATAGAGGGGTTGTGAAATAAGTGTCTGATTTGTTAAACATCTAGGTAAATGCAATGGGTTGTGAAATTGATGTTGATTGGTGTGACAAGTTATTCCTTCCACATCCTCTATGTGATATATTTGAACCAATTGATGAAGATACAAATGAACCTATGTCTACATCATCTAGTGAAGAGATTATGATGTCCAATTATCAAAGTCTCTGAAGAAAGATATCTACCTTCATAAAATTGATGAGTGTTGTTATTGTTGATCAATTTTGGATTGTAGTATAAATGGTATGTGTCCTACTCATGAATTTACTTGTGAGGTTAATATGACACAAGCATATAAATTACCTATTAATGATTTTGAATTTTTAATATGAATGATGATTAAAAATATGATGGGGGATTTTTTTAAGTTGAATATAGGTAACTACTAATTAATTCATTAGTTGCTAAAGAGAAGGAATACTACTTGAGAAGTAGCCAACCAAGTGCTTCTCCTCAAGATAATACCTTTGCAATTCCAAAGGCAAGGGATATAAGTAAGGATCTAATAAAACTACAACAATCTTAATTTTTTCCAAACCAATACCCATTTCCCATTTCATTATGCCTTGAGGTTCTCCCACTAAGAACAAAGTACCCTTGCTATCTAGTATTCCTAAGGGTGTGAATGATGTTAAATAAAATCCACCCTTAAAGGCTGCTACTAAGTATGTGAATCCACCCTATTCCACTCCACTTTAGACCTTAAGTGATTGCATTCTAGTTTAACGTGTTGTTAGCCTTCTACCAAATACTCCTCTTCCTTAGTATACTATATGTGATATGGCCTAAGTGTTGAGCCAACTAAAAATCACCATGCCACTTGTTGAATTATTAAGAATACCTGAGCATAGGAAGAAAGAATTTGAATACTTATAATTTTGTGAGAATTTAGCTATAAATGAAATTGATTTACCCTAAACACCCCTAGAAACTAATGAAGAATCTAAAGAGGTTGTCAAACCCACTATAGAAGTCTATTTGGCGATTGGATTAGTATAGAGTTAGTTTAATGTGGATGCATTTTATACAACCTTGTTAATTAGTGGTCTCATTTCCCATAATTACATGTTTGATTCTAGTTATTCTTATAACATAATGCCCCTAGGTGTCTTAAATGAGCTCAGAGTTAAGATTACATCAGCCTTTGGCAATTTTTATGTCACAAACTCATGATAGGTTCTAGTTGTTGGATAAAGCAAGGGGTTGGTAGTGTAGTTAGTAGTGCATCCTTGTAAGCATTTGAATATTGACATGGTAGTTGTGAACTACCTACCTAAGTGTGGGATGTTTTTGTCATGTAAATGGTTTGCTAGCATGGGTGGAAGTGCACAAATGGACCTTTCCTATACCACCATTCCATTGGAGGGTAAGATAGTCAAAATTTATAGAGATCCAAAGATGATACATTTAATTGAAGATCCAAAACATGTTCAAAATGAAGCATTGTACACAAATGTTGGGCTTGATAGCTTCAATGGGAATGTTGACACTAGTGAGAACCTGTTACTCTTGATGTTAAACATGACAAAGAAGGTGCAATTTGGAAGACATGTTTTGATTGGGCTTTCTCTAATTTTGGAAATGGAGCTGGGGTTGTATTCTATGCCCCAATGGTAAGTGTTCTAATTTTTATTTTAATCTATCCTTTGAGTACACTAATAATACTGATGAGTATGAGTAACTCTTTCTTGGTTTATGGATTGCACATGAACATGTAATTAAAAGCTTGATTTCCAAGGGTGATTTCAAGATAGTGGTAAGGTAAGTTAGCAATGATTACACCAAATAAATAAATGGCTGAAATAATATTAGATTGTTGTTTGGGATTTGATTGAATTATTTGATGAATTCAACATGTGTTATCATGATATAAGTTTCAACAAAGAACCTGACAGGCTTGCAAGTTTAGGTGCTCAATTTGACATTGTAAATACAAGCCCTCATTGTTAGTATGAATTAGAAGTGCTTGTTTAGCCTTCAATCCTATATGACATTCATCATTAAGAGGTGTTTGATGATGATGAGAAAATTAATAATTTTCTAAATTATGAAGCTGAGTTCCATGATCAACTCATAGACTTCAAATCTATGGTTCATGTTTGTGATGTAAAAGAAACCTTGTTTGGGAAGGACATTATCTAGCTAAAGAAAAACATGCTCCCTATATGATTGGTATGCTTAAAAGCAATTTTTGATGGATTGAATATAATTAAGACTTGAGATTCATTTATTTTAAAGGACATGACTAAGTGTAATTTAGGTTCTCATGAGAATCCAAGGAGAGTTTGGCCAGATACTCACCTAACTACAATCGAGAAGTAAGCTTATATGTAGCTTCTAAGAAAGTACTAGGATTATTTAACATGGTATTATTATGAGTTGAATGTGTATAGGAAAGACTTGTTCAAACATGACATCCCATTGTAGCCTAATAACAATCCTTTCATGTAGAAATGGAGACCTATTAACCCCATCTTAGACACTAAGATGTGAGGCGAGTTAAAGAAGCTAAGGGATGGAGGTATCATTCAGCCCATCAGGTATTCATCATAGGTTACAAATTTAGTCCCGATGAGAAATAAAAATTGTGACATTTACTTGTATGTGGATTTCCAAAATTTGAATAAAGCTTCTTTAAAAGATAATTATCCCTTGCATAATATGGAAAACTTACTGAAAAGTGTTACAAGATTAGATATGTTTTCCACTTTAGATGGCTTCTCAGGATATAATTAGGTTATGGTGAAGCAATATGAGAGACCCAAGACCACATTTACATTGCCTTGGGGCACATATGTATTTATGAGGATGCCTTTTGGGTTAATGAATGATGGTGCAATGTTTTAGTGAGTTATGCACATTGCTTTTGTAGGGGTGATTAATAAGTTTATAGTTGTGTACTAGGATGATATTACTATGTACTCAAAGACTAGAGAAGAACATTTAGAGCATTTAGAGAAAGTGTTGATAAGATGCAAGGAGTTTGACACTTTTACTTAGATTGAAGTATCCAACTAGAGATGTAGGTGGGTCAATAAGTTACAAGAGTATGACATCCATATTCAAACCACCAAGCTAGTGTGAGGGATGGGTCTAGCCAAGCTCATGGTTGAGACAACTTTGTAAGTTGTTGAGTTAAATATTACTATTTTCAATGTTGATGATTCCTTGAGTTAATTTAACATGTCTCCATGGTATAAAGACATTGTCTATTAATTATAAAATTTTAACTATCCTTCGGACTTGGACAAGAATCAAAGGACTTTTAAGATTGTTTCCCAAAAGTATCTCTTGATTAAAAATGAACTTGCATAGAATAATCTGGATGGGGTTCTCCTAAGATGCATGCTAGAAGAATAAACTACTAACCTAATTGAAGACTTCCATAGTGGAGTATGTGGTGGCAATTTTGCACCTAAAGTTACAACTCAAAAAATTTTAAGAGATGGTTATTGGTGGTTGTCACTATTCAAGGATGTTGCTCAGAAAGTTAAAAAGTGCAAGAAGTGTCAGTGCTTTGCTTGGAGGATGAAATCTTTTGGTTCTCTTCCCTTATAGCCTATGATAATTAAAGGCCCAGTTAGACTATAGGGAATGGATTTCATTGGATAAATTTTTGATTTGTCAAACACTAGACATATATAAATACTAGTTGCAACTAACTACTTCACAAAATACGTTGAAGCAGTCCCTATAAAGAATGCTACACACTAGATGGTTATGGATTTTTTGCTAAATCAGATTATTTTTAGATTTTGTATGCCTGTTAAAGTTATTTATAATAATTACATGAGTTTGAAAATGAAACTTTTAGTGGCAATATACAAAGAGTATGGGATTGAATTGACCTATGCTTCCAATTACAACCCTTAGAGAAATGAGCAAGCAAAATCTAATAACAAGAAATTTCTCAAAATAATTAGATAAACATTGGAAGAAACTAAGAAGAAGTGGAGTGAACAACTAAAGTTTGATTTATGGGTTTACAATATCATGCCCAAGAGAGCTACAAGCAAAATCCTTTTTGAGCTTGTTTATGGAGCTCAAGGAATTTTGCCTAGAAATTTTTAGTTACCAACCCATCAACTAATGCATCAAATAGAACATGATGAGAAAATCAACCACTATCAAAGTAAGATGAACCAAATTATTGAGCTTGAGAAATTAGAAGACAAGCTCATGAAAGACACATCAAGTTCAAGGAAAAGCTAAAAATGATATTTGATAGGATGGTCATTCCAAGAACCTTCCAAGTAGGTGATATAGTTTTACTTTGGGAAAAAAATTCATGAGGAAAAAGGCAATCATGGAAAATTTGATGCCTTGTGGATGGGTCTATATTTCATCGACTATCAGATTTGGGAGCACACTTTTGTTCATGAGAGACTTGGATGATGAATTATTAGAGCGAGCAGTCAATGGCAAACATCTAAAGCACTTCTTATATTGAGTCCATCTATAATTTTTTACATGATTTTATAGTTTATAATTTTGTTATTTTTTAGATTTGTTGCCCCTCTACTTTAGTGTTTATTTGTATAGTTTCCTTTCATTATTTTTGTCTTGTGTTCATTTTCAGGTCCTCCTGATCTATTTTTGTCAGTCTACCATATTTATTTGAGCCTTCATGGGTGTTTACTAATAATTTTCTCCAAGTTTTGAGTCCTTGGCCCAATGGATTAACACCTAGTCTTATATTTTGGGGTTCTTTACACACCCACAGGGGGTGTGCATCCCCTGGTAAGAGATAGTGTTAGTGCCTAAAATTTCACTTAACCAATTGAGCCCTTGTCAATTATGAATGTTTAATGTTTTATCCCACTTCTTAATTTAAAGTGTTCACTAGAGGTTAAATGATTTATTAATTTGGTCATTACTAGCCTTTGGATTGTCAAAAGCTGAGTTGAATTCATGTCAGAGCAATTTAAGGTCTTTTGTCCCAATTTACCTATCTTAGACCCTCTGATATAAAATCAAATTTTATGGGAGTAAATTTAAGGGATAATATTTTAAATATGGCAAGGACTTAGTATATTTTCTATACTATGATTTGGTCATGTTTTTTGACATGACTAAACCTTAGTCTAAAAATCCATATTGGGCCCCTTTTATATCTTTTAATGCTTGGTCACTTTTATTTATTAATGTGTTCTAAATGACGTTGAGTCCCTTTGTTGTAAACTGAGCTCAATGTCCTAAATCCTACATCATATTTATTAATGTCCCAAAACTTTAGGATAAGTATTTTTATACTATGTTCTTTATGTCTCGAATTATGACTTAATTGTTTATTATTATAAATGTGAACTAATCAGAGGTGATATTGTAGATCTCAATCTAACGGTGCACGTTAACATGGAGAAAATTAATTTGATGAAGCATGATCTAGGCTGAATAGTCAAAAGGACTTAGGATGAATGTAGATTTGATAAGTGTCAAGCTAGTAAAGAATGATTTAAATCTTGGTCACATTCATATTGATTGATGGTACTTGGTAATTCATAAAAACATTGATTGATGGGCATAGAAGGTCAACATTTCAATGAATATCTAGGACTAGTGAGGTGGTGACAAGTGTCACCATCTTGAGAGGCTACCTGATGATCTGATATTGAGATGGGGTCAAAAAGTTAAATACCCTCAAAAAAATGTGTGAAGGATAGGTGTCAAGATCTTGGTGAGTGACCAAGAAAATAAATGGTTCTTGGTCAATCGTGCATCTAGTAGATCAATAACACTAGTAAAATCTAACTTGTTAAAGGACTCTAGCTGCATGAGGAGCCACCATGTGATAGAAGGGTGTTATTCTAGTAGAGAATAATTGTGTAAGGTACAAAGAGCCAATAGAGATATCAAATGTAATGATCTCAATTACTAGGTGTGAAGTCAACCAATGACATTCAAATAGCTAGATTAAGATCCAATAGTGTGAGATGAACATGCAATTTTCAACAAAGATCCAAAATAAATGTATAACCAATATGTGTCAAGCTTGTGGGACATGATATAAAGCTTGAACATGTTCCTATCAATTGAAGATATGTAGTTAAGTGTATATATCTAGGTTGATGGTGCGTATGGGTCATGAATTTTCAAAGGGGTCTTGGTCGAATGTGGTAGTGACATGTGTCACTACTAGGATGAGTGAGATATAGATATATGGTTCATGCTTAATCCATGCAATTAAAATTGATAATTTGGGATCAAAGGTGTATGTTTTAAAAAATTAAATCTTGAGCATATTTTGAAGATCTAAGGGTGCATATTTGATCTTATCTTAAGATTACATGATAACTTAACACATGTTGAGATTGAGCCAATTAGGTATCCTATTCACTTTTTAGTCCAACAAATGCCTATTTGGATCTGATGTGGCATGTTACATGTCAATATGTTGAAAACTTTGAATTATGAGTCAAGATAAATTCTCCTTCATGGACGGGAAAGGATTTGAAGCATAAAGAAAGGTCTATGGGGAATTCTAGAGCATATATTTCAATAATGACCACATATCATTTTTGTTTTTACCACAATTTGAGCATTCAAATACAACCATCATTACAGGAGAAGCTTGTTCAATGGCATGCATAAGATCAAAGATAATTATCCAAGAGGTTCTAGATATACAGGGAAGTGATCAAGGGCATGTTCAAGCAGTTTCACATGATGAAAAAGTTTGTTCAGCCTCCATCATGAAGTGCACCTTCTAGATCATGAAAAAAGTCATCTCTAGTCAAAATGTTCATTGTAAATCTTCATCATGGCTTGTTGAGGCAGTTAGAGTAATATTTTTTTGCAAATGGATGAAGAATTTCAAATAAGTACAAAGAAGTATTTTTTAACTGGCAGCATCTTGGAGGAATTGAGAGGGTTGTTATATTATTTTTCAAATTACAACCTATAGTCCTAGATTTTGTAAATTACAAATTACAATTTAGGTTTGGTTGTTATTGGTTGTTCATTTTCTCTAAGTCTAGGTTCTGTAAACAATTTAGGATCAACTATTACGTGTAGATATTGTCTTCCTTGCTAAGGTAGTTGAATGATAATATCCATTATCAAGCTTTGAAAGCATGTTTATGTCTCCCTTGTCAAAAGAGAAAACTCACCATGTTTGTACCCATGGCAACATTTTAAAGAATTGATGTATGTAATATCTCTTTTCAAGTTAAATAAAATGCTTATGGTTCATTTCTATTTATTGTTGATGAAGTAAAATAATGTGTTTTTCAAGTTATGATGATTGGACATTTGGGTTTGTGTTCACTATTGGTTATCCATTTTAGCTTAGGTCTAGATTATAAACCCTTTCTACACTATTTTTGGATACATTTTTGAATAACTTTCTAGAGCGCCCTAGGTTTAATGATTTGCTAAGGAAAAATGTTTGAAATTTTAGTTTCAATGTATGTTCTACGTCTTTTAAGGATCATTTGGTACATCCCATTAGCTTTCTTATGATTTTTTTCTATATCTTTGTGAAGGAATATTTTCATGAATACTACAAGATGCCCTATTATTTGAAAACCACCAGACCACCACCCCTCTTTTTATAATTAAAAAACTTTCCTACCATGTCCTACCCTACAAATAATACACACTTGTTACATATTATAAGTGTTATTTGCCTTAAAATGCTTGAAATCTTGCCTATATAGAATGTGTTTGCATCTTATACTTTGAATCATAGTTTTGAAGCTTTCTATTTGAATCCTATTGTTAAAGATTCTATAGAATAAAGATTGTAGTCATATACCCATCTATCTTCAGTAGCTTGTGTGTGATCTAGAGCATTTGTTCATTTCATGTGACAACCCTTCCCAGGTGGATTGAACAAGTTTGGTTGTGCCCTGGTCATGTTTGTGTCTTATTGTACCAATAATCCCCATGGAGGTTAAATTTCAAATTCTCTCCATGTGAGCAAGCTACCCTAGAGGTCCTCTCACCTTGGTTCAGGTAGAGCTAGAAGTAGCAGGGAGCTGACTATACCTTTTGTCGATGCCTCTCAGTCATTTTCTGCATCTAATCTATTCTAGATGACAAACCTTTCCCTGGTTATAATGACATACTAGCTGGGTTTTCATCTTTGTTTTTCATTTTATTCAAGTGTGCAAGGTCGAACAAA
>JARHVA010004758.1:537500-617500 GCA_037957365.1 Torreya grandis
ACTCGACTGGAATTCCTATTTGTATGAGTTGTATGCATTTATTATGCAAAAATCTTATGTTGTTCATGTATTTATAAATTATCTGGTTCACTTAAAACCTATTAAATGCATGCATAGATTACACCTATAAAAATATAGAACATGATATTTTATTATACTTACATATGTTGAAATATATTACCTTAAATGTTTGATCACTTTGGAAGTGTTGTAAAGGGGATTGTTCATTTAATGAATTCCTTTCAATATGAACGGTCAAGGTGATATTTATTCATTATTTTAAATAAATTCCAAATCAAAGTATTGTTGGGAATATTGGGATATATCTGGGAATTTATATGAATCAAATATGTTTTCTCTCTTTAACCTTATAAATAATTGTATGATCAATGATTGTCTAAATATAAATACTTTTGTCCATAATAAATTTATTTGAATTCTCTATTATTTTATTATATTACATTGGTTATTCCAATATAATGTCATAAAATGGATTCAGTTATAGGTTTCCCATGAAAGTTATTTAATGAATAACAATGTTGATCATAACTATATCACTATTCTTTTATTTAAATAATGGCATTCATGCTTATTTGTTGAGTGTTGTGTGAACTAATAAGGATAACATAATTGGCAAGGGTGGAGTAACCTTTATGCCATAGGGTGGTTAACAACCTTGGTTGGTAGTATTTAATAATGGCTTGTGAAGTCTAATGTTTTAATTTGTTCTTGATTATGCCCTATTTTATGAAATGGTATTTTTTGTTGTATACTTAACATAAATTTACATGTGTTGAATTGATTTTTGGATATTATTATTTTTTAATTTTTTTAAATCATACTTGATTATGAGATTAGATCAATAAATGATCTTGTAATATTAATGAAGACCTCTTTTACCTAAATGATAAAATAGGTTAGAGTTATCTTTTTTGATTAGATTGATCATAAAATCCTAACCACCCTCAATCAGAACTAAAACCCACTGAGGAGAGTGAGTTATTTACCTAGGGTTAAATACATATAAATGGTCCTATGTGAAAGAATGAATGCCACATATGGTGTTCATATCCGATCCATGTATGCATACATCGATACACCCTAAACCCCATAAAAATCAATGAAGGTAACATGTTTCCCCATAAAATCCCTTGTATGTAGTTACCTCTAGCTAATTACCTCAGTTTACCTCCTTTGATTTTAGTTGTGTGTATGCAAGTGTGCTAAATGATTATTGCTTGCATCATAAAATGAAGTATTCAACCTGACATGCATCCAAAAATTTACTCTGATATATAATTTTAATTTTTTTTCAGAGGGGGAAGGTTGTTTCATTTGGTATTAGAGTAGGTTTATGCTCTAGGGAACTTTGGGAATGAATATTTTATTTTTTAAAATTATAATCTACTAATTTATAACTTTGTAATTCTCAATATGGTTAGAACTCGATAGAGCGGTGGAAACATATGTAATAACCTGTATAATGTTAACTCAACTAAGGGTGAAGTAGGGATCATTATGGCCATATCCCCATTCCTAACCAAGAAGATCTACCCATAAATAATGTTGATAATAATATCAAGGTTCCAAATATTGATGTAGTTGGTGAGAATCCAATCGACAAGCATGAAAAGATCATCAATGGAATTTTGACAACCTTAAACACTTACCATGGAAATATTGATAGCCAAGAACAAAGGCTAAATAATCTTGAAGGATTATCCCAAGAGGAAGTACCCAGATTAGAAATGGGATAAGTAGAAGGACCTATAATTAAAGATTTGCCTTTCACTAGAGTTGACCATATCATCAAAGAGTTGAATAAGCTTCCACCACCTAACTTTTTAGGTGAGGAATCAAGTGATATAGTTGATGCCTAGCTAATACACTTGAAAAATATTTCAACTTGCACAACATGCCATCAAATGTGAAATCAAGGATGGAAGCTTATCAACTGGTTGGTCCCATAACATTATGGTGGAATCACCTTTATTTTATTGAAGTATATCATCCCTTGAACCTATCCTAGCTAGTTTTTGAGACATAGTTTCATAAAATATAGATAAATGCCAATTATAAAGAGAAGAAAATTGTTAATTTTTAGCTTCTAAAGTAGGAAAACATATTTTTTGTTGAGCATGATAATAATTTTATAAATCTACTACATCATGTAAACTATATTCATGACAAAGAAACCAAGATTACTAAGTTTAAACTTGGGATCAAGGAAATATTGATGCATGACATCAATATGACAAACTCAAGGACCTCAGTAGCATCCATTGAATCACCCTACAGGGCTGAGGAAAAAGAAAAGTCTTTGTTAAAGGCAAGATATTAATTTTAAATAAATAGCTAGTAGTCTAAAGTTAAATATTATTTCTTCCATGAGCAAAAACTTCCAAAAATTAGATCAAAATCTTAGATTTTATAGTAATAATAATATAAAAAAATTCTAATCAAAAAATAAATTCAAGTCCCAAGGGTCATCCAAATCTAGTTTTTTAAAGAAGGAACAACATCAAAATAACCAATGTGGACCTACCACGGGTGATAATATTGTTCTAGTAGCATCATCTAGACATATTGTTTGTTAGGAATATGGTGACAACCACTATAAAAAATATTGTCTCAAATTGAAATCAGGGCAATCAACCAATCATAAGGTATATGTTGTTTTTGATATCTAACATACTAACTTGTAGGCCATTCAAATTGAAGCTAGAGGTACTATAAATGGGTTAACCTTAACTATTTTAATTGATTCAGGTAAAACTAATTATGTTATATCTCTTTTTGTTGCTAAACAATATAAAATTGAACATGTTTTGATAAGAGAAATTTGGGAGGTTGAGTTTGATACTGATAAAATGATGCCTATTCTTGAATGCTTAAAACAATATGAACCTGATCTTGGTGTCTTCAAGACCAAGGTGAATTTATTCATCACACCTTTAGGGTCTTATGATCTCATTATTGGAATAGATTGGTTGTATGACCACCAAGCCACGCTTGATTGCATTGACAAAAGAGTGTAGTGCATTATTGACCTTGGGAAACTTGTATAATTGTAAAGCATTCAAGGGAATGAAAGGAATAAAATGATTGCAGTACTGAAGCTGAAAAGGGCTATTAGAAAGGGCTACAAGCTTTATGCACTCTAGATGCAAGAATTACCCAAAAAGAAGGAACCAGTTCATGCATATTTTTCTATTTGGAATAAATTCATGGATGTCTTTCCTATAAAATTACTTGGTTTATTTTATAAGCATGAATTTGATTTTTCCATTGATATAATGCATAAATCTACCCCTGCATCTAAATCTCCCTATTTCACAAATGTGGATGACCTCTAGGAACTAAAAGTATAGTTGCAAGAACTTTTGAACAATGAAAACATCTGACCAAGTGTGCTCTTTGGGGTACATTTGTGTTTTTTATTAAGAAGAAACATGGTACATTAGGACTTTGCATTGATTAACACTTTATTAATAAGATAAAAATTAAAAATTGATATCCTTTGCCAAGGATGGATGATTTGTTTGACTAAGTGAAAGGTGTTGCAATCTTCTCGAATATTGATTTGAGATCAAGCTACCATCAAATGAGAATCAAAGAAGAGGACACTCATGAAACAAATTTTAAAACTTGGTATGGATATTATGACTTCATGGTTCTACCTTTTGGCTTGACTAATGCTCATACAACCTTCATGAATCTTGTGTATAGTATGTTTAGAGACTGTTTGGATAAGTTTGTGCTTGTATTTATATATGATATTCTCATTTACTCCAAAGACGAGGATGAACATGATCAACTCTTTTTTTAGTCTTGTAAAGACTAAGACAACATAAGCTATATGGAAAACTCTCCAAATTTGAATTTTATGAATATAAAATTCATTATTTGGGCCACATTATTTCTAAGGTTAGAATTTTTTTATATCTAGTAAAAATAAAAGCCATGTAGGATTTGTGTGCTCCTACAAATGTGAATGAAGTCCAAATATTCATGCGTTTGGCTAGTTATTACTCATGATTTGTTGAAAATGTTTAAAGCATAAACCATCCTATTGCTTTTTTATAGTGAAAAGGTAATAAATTCATATAGATGCCTCAATGTGAGGAGGCTTTTACAAAGCTAAAAGTGCTGCTAACAACACCTAATCTTATCATTCTAGACCCAAATGGTAATTTTGAAGTATGGGTTGATTCTTTTAAGGAAGGATATGGAGGCATATTGACTTAATATGGCAAGGTCATGTCTTATAAGTCATGAAAACTCAAATAACATGAAAAAAATTATCATAGACATGAAATGGAACTTCTTGTCATTCTCCATGCGCTCAAAAAAATGGAAACATTTTTTATTGGGAAAACCTTTTAAGGTGAAGTCTGATCATGATAGCCTTGAGTACTTGTTCTCTAATATGATTTAAATGCATCCTAGTATAGATGGTTGAATTTTTTAAGAAATTTTTGCATGGACATATCATATGTCAAAGGCAAGGAGAATCAAGTGGCTGATGCACTCAATAGATGCATGTACCTTGATACATTCTCATTTTTTCATGAAAATTTTAGAAGTACTATTTTAAAATAGCAAATTACTGATGAATTCTACCATGATGTAAGAGTATGTTTGGTTGATTAGCTTGTAGCAAATAAATTTTCTTATTTTTTTGTTGAAATAGATGCCTTATAAGGCATAAAAAGAATTTATGTACCCAGGTTAGGTGAATTAATAAATTATATGTTAAGATAATTTTATACAACACCTTATTATGCTCATCTAGGTGTCAAGAATATGATACATGAGCTGAAAAGGCTCTACTTTTGGCTTGAAATGAATCTCAATATTAGTGATTTTGTGGCAAAAGTCTAGGAATGTTAGTGGGTTAAAGCTAAGTATTACCATCCGGGAGGACTTTTGTACCCTCATGATATTCCAAGATAAAAGTGGGTTGTAATATCACATGATTTTATTGTGGCGCTAGCTAAATCATGTATTAAGCATGAGTTTATTATTTTGGTAATTGATAAGACCACGAAAGTTGACAACTTCATTGCAAGAAATTTAATTGATGATGCTTCTGTGTTTGTGGAATATTTTGTGAGATAAGTGGCTAGACTTCATGTCATAATTGAAGTGATTATTTTATACCATGATAAATTGTTTAACTCAAGATTTTGGTGTAGTTTAACTACATCCTTTGGAACATGGTGTACTTTGACCTCATATCATCTAAAAATTGATGATCGAATTGAGAGACTCAACCAGGTGGTTGATGACATGCTTCGCACATATGTCATGGATCAAAAAACTAAATGGGAATATTACATCCATTTTTCTAAGTTTTTATATAATTATTATTATCATTCTATGATAAAAATGGTACCTTTTAAATCTCTATATGGATGTAAGTGCAAAATTCCTCTTGGATGGGATAGCTTGGAAAACAAAGTGGTTGTTAGGCTTGATTTACTATTGGAATATGACAAACAAATGAAATTAATAAGATAGAATCTAAGAGTGGCATCAGATCAACCTTCATGAATTTAGCATGGGTGATAAAGTTTTATGCTTGTTACATGACAAAAATCTCAAAAAATTTTGGTAAAGCTTCCAAGATAGCTCCATGTTTTGTCAATCCCTTCGACATTTTGGACAAGATTAGTTTTATTTATTATTGGCTTGCTCTTCATCCTTCTCTATCAAGGAATCATGATGTATTTCATATTACTTTGATAAGAAAATACATACCTGATTCACCTCATGTTGTGGATTGGACTCATTTATAGGTCATGGAAGAGAAAAAGATCCAGTTAGAATCAGTGAGAATCCTAGACCAAATATATTAAGGGGAAGTTGTCAAGAACCATATAGAAAGTAAGATTATTTGCCTAAGTCCAAGTCATATTTACCCAAAAGGGGATTTTAAAATCATTTTAGAGCATGATTTAAACTAGTTAGCGAGCAAATTTATAAATCCAACCCGAGGACCACACAACTAAGAAAAAATAGTGGAAGCAAGGTACGTAAGTAGAAATAAGAGGTTTCCCATGTGAAACTTGAAAATGGGGCATGTTGGGACATAATAGTAATATCTAACTAAATTTAGAAATTGTAAAGAAATGGTTCAAGTGCAAGGGTGATAAATTAATATATATTAGCTCAATTAATTATAAAATAGATAATTAAATATTTTGAATTATAATAATGAGATATGCTAAATATTTAAATTAATTGATTTAAAACATGTTTAATTGATTATAATATCAAATAGAAATAACACTTAGATGGGTTTTACTATGTGCATATAGATTATGACTGAAAATAGATGAAAAGTATGTAGAATTAGTATTATAGATGAGTTGTCAGATTATGAAAATTATACATCTATAGCCATGGACATTATTGTCAAATCTGAACACTAGTGTCTAATTGTGATGTAGGTGTATAGTACAAAATAATGATTAGATCTAGATGTGACCAAATTCAATTTTTTAATTTTTTTTTCTCACCTTTGTTAAAATATATCCATATATAAGATACAATTTGTCACTCTTTTTTGATTTATTAAAATGTAACTCTTCACCCTTCTTCACTTTTGGAATGAATTTGGTATAAATGGGTTAGTGGGCTCACAATGTCGAGCTAACCCCAAAGATCACTCTATCAATGGGTAATACCTATATATCCAATACTCTGAGGGCCCCATACTCATTTAGTTCTCTCATATGTGTGGGAAAGTGTGTGCACAATGGTGCAATATAATATATGATGATGCATGCAGTGATATATCTTGTAACTTGTTAGATATTATTGATAGGCTACTCTTTGAATGCTACAAACCTACAATATGATTGTAGGTATGATTGATATGAAAATAGGGATGAATAAACCATAATATATTTGTTTTCCAGTTGATTGATTTTGATTTAGTAGGTGTTTTATTTATATTTTTTTAGATGATGAAGGAGAAGGCTTTTACTTGTATTTATACCACACTTTTTGAAAATATCTCATGGTAGCTCATTAAATAAGACAAATATATTATCCCATAGGTTTCAAAACATTTTCAATTTAGATAAATTTGGGCTATTGTACATTAGATAAGGATTTTGACACTATTGTCAGAGGTAGTGTTTCTTTATGATCAGTAGTTTCTAGAACGCTAGAAAATGTGTATGGATCTAAAATTTGCAATAAAGGATGTTTATCAGGTTTTAAGATTTTTTTGGGGTGAAAGAGAATGACAAGGATGGAACTAAGAGATAAGAATTTAGGTAAAATGAGAAGGTGAATGCAAGCCTCTCGACAGTAGAAAAGTCTAGAACTAATAGATAGATCTCTGATTGACATTTATCAAATGTACAAGACTGAGATGCTATAAATATTCAATTTTCATATCTACAGCATCTTTCAAGGACATTTCAGCCTATACACCTACATCACATTCAATTTCTATATATATAATAGACACATCTATCAATTGGGATAGCTTGGTCATTATTTGACATATGAAGCGATTAAGTAAAAAAATGTCAATGGGAGATTTCATTTTGGAGTTCATGTGAGGTGGTTTTTTAAGTTATGAGGAACATGGTAATTTCTAAATTTCCCATTGATTTAAAAATTATCGAAGAAAGCACCTTTGTCACCCAATGACAACTGTCACATAAATCTATATTGATAGAGTGTTAATATTATTACATAATAAATTATATATATATATATATATATATATTATCCTCCCTCACTTTTTATATCTATATATCTATAGAAAAATAATATAATATTATAAATATATAAATATAAATTCCTTTTATATTTATATAATTATAAATTTGGAATATAATATTTAGTATTATAGTTTAATATGTGTTATCATCTATATATGATGATGGCATTCTAATAGAAAATCACAACAATAAATAATATTGAAAATAATTTCTTTCAGAGGTAAATGATTAATCTCCCATACCTGCACATGGAATTGCATGAACTCGACCCCTAAAAAACAAAATAGAGACCCCCAACCAACCCCTAAAAAACAAAAAAACTAATATTCAAAGGGCTTCAAGTAAAATACTAGTATTATGAAAAAATCATTGGTAATTTATTCAATTATGGATTATTAGAATAATTTGATACATCTAAAAATCTTTGGATTAAAGAAAAATATATCCATATTTATCTTTATTATATATGCTCCTTCCAATCTAGTTCAAAATGTGGTATTGTGGATGAATAGTTTGAGAGTTTCAAATTTCTTACAGAACGAGATGTTTATTTTAGTGAGGGATTTCAATTGCATTCTTAAAGAGAAAAAAGAGATGATGTATTCAAATAATTACTCAAATCCAACTAGACTTCTCCAAATTTTCTAGTGATAACAATCCCTCTAACTTAGAACCAAAGTCTATATATTTTAATTGGTCTAATTGAACAACTAGATTTGGTACCATTATAGAGAACATGTATAGATATTTAGGATTCAAGAAAAAATAGAAATTGGATCTTAGGGTTTGATATTATGAAAGTGTTTTTATTTGATCATATGCTAATCATATTAATTATAAAAAAATGATGGATCTGTAGTAGGGATACCCTTTAGATTTAAAATGATGTGGCTCACGGATCAAAACATGAAGGATCAAATAAAACAATGGTGGAAGAATCAAGGTTGATTATGTACTAATAAGATGCATATAGTGGAACACAAACCAAAATATGTTAACATCAAATTATTACTAAAAAAAAAGGTCTTTTGGAAAATTTATAGATAAAAATCCATCATTGAATGAGACATTCAAATTCTTGAGGATAACATTCAATAAATAGGTCTAGATAGAGCTTCCCTTTTCTTGGAAAATAAATAAAGTGAACAACTAAAATCAATTACGATTAATGAGGAGATTTTATAGAAACATAAATATATATAATGTTATTATAAAAAGGATATCATAATACCAAATCCTTTCACCAATCTAATCTAGAAACTCATAACTACAATATAATATAAAAATTTAATATTGATAATAGAATAATAATGGAAGATCTATAAGAAATTGGGAATTAGGGAATCAATTTATTTTACAATTTCCTTAAAGGTGATCCTAACTTTATTCATGAATAATAAGATTTTTTAAATATTATTCTAAGTATCATAGATGATAAAAAAGGCTATGTTATTGAGGCCATTTTAAAATGAATAAGTCCAAACTACCTTCATATCATGGAGAATGACAAATCTTTGGGACTTGATGGCTTCCCTCATCTGTTCTTTAAATAGTTATGGGATACGCTCAAAAAGGACATTCTCAGGGAAATTAAAAAATCTAGATCATCAAGGAAATATTCAAATATCTTAATTACACATTCATTGTTTTCCCCCTAAGAATGCCAATGTTTATACTCTGGATAGAGTTAAAGCCATGTCTTTTGGTAATATAATTTATAAATTTTTATCTAAATCTATGGAAAATCATCTCTAAATCCTCTTCTAGCTCTTAATTATAAATTAGAAATGTGGTTTTTTTCATAATACATAAATATTATATGGACTTATGATCATGCATGAGCTTATCAATATAATTAATCTAAAGAATGAAGCTTTTATGATCATCAATATCAATATCAACTAGAAAAGTTTGTTTAAAGCCTTGAAAACTTTGGGATTTCACACTCTTAAATATTATATCTCCATTCCTAAGTTTTTTATTCCTTATAAATGGAGTCCCAACTAAATTTTTCAATTATTGAAGATGATTTTACCATGAAGACATGTTGTCCCCTTATCACTTCATAATTATGGAAGAGGCTTTGGGTAAGGATTTCTAAAATACAAAATCCACAAATATCATTAGTGGAATCAAGATTGTTGAGAATGTTAATTTTTATCGCATGAAGTTTTTGGATTGTAATATTCTATGAAATACAAGACATCTCTTTGAAATAAGAGTGTTGAACAATATCCTATTATAATACAAACTAGCTTTGGTTTAGGTGGCTAACCTTGTAATATTAAATAATTTTTTCCTTTCCATTTATATTTATATAAAAAATAATATTAAATAAATATTAGGATTATCCATTGGTTTCCACCCATAGTAAGTTCTTGGGATTTTCTCTTCTATCTCTACTTTAAAAAGAAATTCTAGGAAAACATGACTAAAAATTTTCAAAATAGATTGGCCATTTATTGAGGTAAATGATTATCTTAAGTAGGAAAATTCTACCTCATTCAAGTTTTCCTTCCATATATCTTGATTTTTATGATATTTATATCAAAATATTTAGTTAGTGATAAAAATGGATGATAAAATATTCTAAAAATTTCCATTTAGAATTATCCTAATGAGTCAAAAAAAATAAAATAGTGATAATGAAATGGGATGAAGTTTTTCAGCTCAAATCCCAAGGGGTCTTGCAATCAAATTATTTGTTTATGAACAAAGAACTAGGATCCAAACTTATTTGGTTAGTATATTAAAATAATGACACAATTTAGAGTATTATCTCATTTATTAAGTATCTAGATAATATTTAGGACCCAACATGTATCTTGACAATTTACCATTATGGGCCCCCATAGTCATCATCCTGGCTCTTGATGAATAATTTTATGACCATTGGGGATTATGTGCTATTTATTATTGGAATGAAGTATAAAATATTTTGGGTCCTCAAATTAGATATAAAAATACTCACATAAAGCCCTTACCATCTTTTCTTCTTAAAATATACTTTCCTTTGACAACTTCTTGGGCTCTTTCCACCTAAGCGATTATATGGATAAATATATCATCAAATGGAATGGATATATTTAAAGTAATTATAAAATGAAATATGGATACAATAAACTAAATTTTAAGTTCATTAGACGAATTTAGAAAATTGATAAATTCTAGATCCATCGAGGTCTTCTCAAGGGAAATGTAAATTTTTGGTTTACCATGAAGAATAAATCCCTCTTTTAGGACAAGTTACAAATAATTGGACTTCAAAATATTTACATTTTCCCCCTTTGTAAAGATAAATTGTAAACCCTAGATCATGTGATTATACATTACATTTTTTCTTGGGTAATATTCATTTTCTAATAAGATGAACATACATTAACTGGCTATGGAATCCATTGAAAAGGTGATGGCTACCTAGGAATAGGATTGTGCTGACTAATGTAGTTGAATTTGGGTTATGGACATGTATTTAATCATTTTTATAATTTTGAGAGAAATAAATAATAAAATATTTATATATTTCTCACTCTTAGCAAATGTTTTGACCCTTAAAGTTGAGTCCCTCATCTAAAAAGTGTTTAATTCAAAGGTTATTCTCCCCAAAAGAACATTTTAGGAAAAGATATCCATATTCTCATAAAGAGTAATTACTAGAAAACAAATATTCTTTTTCCTTGTAATCAAATAATTTTGAACATTTAGAATCACCTTAGAGAAAAAAAAATTTAAGCTTAACATAAATGGGACTTTCAAAGGTAACCCTGACCTATCCAGTGTTGGTGGCCATTTCAAAGAAAACTTTAGAAATGGGTTTTTGAGTAATGCTTGTAATATAATTTGGGAAACTAGTAAATCTATGCAAGCTTAATCTCTTTTCATATTTTTCATACTTTATAAAAATTCTATATTCATAAATTTAATGGTTGAAAGTGATTTGATATTGGTCATACACACTATGAAATTAGGTTACATAATACATTGGAAACATAATGTTATCATCTAAGATATTTTTGGGGCTATCCATTTCTTTGACAACATTTATTTATCCTATGTCTATTGAACAATAAGTACCCATGCATATTTCTTTGCAAAATATAAGACTCTTTACCTTAATACTCATGAATATTAGTACCATCAAGGGGGACCCTTGTGTAATAATTGAATGGTTCTCATTTCAAAATATTCATTAACCCTAGGTAATCCTTGGATGATAGGAAACATTTCATTTCTTCCTTATCATTATGTCATCTATGTTACCCAACGTGTGGAAAGAGAGTGTCATATGAAAAACTCTATTGTTATTTTCTCCATTAGTATTCCTTATTCATTCTAATTTGAATTCATCACTAGTTTGTTTCCTATTTTTTTATGAATTTCATTAATGGCAAGAGGTTTATGATGAGGAAGATATAAGTGAACAACTCTATTTTTAGATGAAAGTGGTGAATCTTCATGTATAAAACTATGGAGACCTTGTGATTGGAAATATGTGTCTTCATAGTCCTTGATTTTTTGAAGTGAAAATATGTTTACAAAGGTATTCAATACTTCCTAATTATTTTCATTATTTTATATTAAATTTTTCATTTGGGTAAAGCTAGCTCAATGATGAGGGAAGGATTTGAAATCCATAATTTCTTAGATCTACACTCATAGAGGATATAAATTGAATCTTGACTTAACCACACATTTATTTTTATTGCATTCAATCAAGAATAATCAAAATCAAATAGTAAAATCCCAACTCATCACATTATTTTAGTGAAAATTTAAAGTATTTTCATATAGTTAAACAAAATATTGATACAATTATGTAAATTATGAAGTTTTCTCCTCTTAATATTATTTTGAAATCTAATTGTCAGCATAATCCACTTCCTAGACCTATCTTACCTTGAGTTCTAAGACTAGTAACTTATGGATCTCATTTTAGGGATAGGGCTATATGGAATCCCCACTCAATAGTATAACAATGGCATGAAATCTTAAGCATGTCTAATGATTCTCTAACTGTGGTAATTAAAAAAAGAAAATGGATTGTCTAAATTTTTGATACGCTATCATAAATAGATGAAGAAATGGAAATACTATTCAATATCTTGCAATATAAATGGTTAATTATAAATAAACTTATGCTATAAGGTAATAAAGTTTGCCATACTCATATCTCAGTTGACATGAACAATAGTACATTTATATTTATCAAAATAACAAGTTGATTAGAATTTGAGATTTCATGGGTGTATTACTAGAGTTACTTCTAAATTGTATTTATATTATGAACATTTTGAATGCTCAAATATGAGATTTTTATGTTTTAATTTATGGTATTCCTTTTTTTTGCTTTGGATGGAGGATTTATAGGTTTTTGGATAATGGTCTTTCTGGTCAATGTATATTTTTTAATCTCATTTTTATTTTTACAGATTATTTGATCTTCTTAGAAATAATTTTTAGGTCATGTCATTTTCTAATTTTGTCTAAGAGCTTCTATTACCTTATTATTTAGTATAAGAAACATTCAAAGGAGAAAAAACAATAATTATCTTAGACTAATAGAATTGACAAACAAGTTCCACTTTTATGTTTAATCCCTTCCAACATATAGAAAAAAGAGTATAGTGTATGATATATGATTTATCTCTTGTAGTAACATGTTGTATTCTGATATCTCTTAGTGCACACTTTAAAGGGTGTACCAAAAAAAGGGTGAGAAGCCCATTGGTGCTTTGCAAGATTTTTGGTTAATTTTATCATACCTAAATCCATTACAAGTCCTATTTATTTAACTCCCTAGGAAATTATCCCATAACTAAGATAAAAACTATTTTTTTCTATAAGATCATTCATGGTCAACCCAATTTTGAAAGTTATGGCCCATATTACACAACTAGGTCGACATATTTTGAGCTAAAATGAAAACTTTTTAAAACTCGATCATGGTGGGATGACCCTGTTCACTAAAATTTTGGAAGCATTATGAGCTATTCATTTTTATAAATACAACCTTGAATTTAATCCAATAGAGAGTAACATTGATTTTCATATTATTATAACTCATAATTTTGCTACATCTACATTTGAATGAGCCATTGCTTATGATTTACCTTGGATGAAAGATAACTTGTCTTATGGGAAAACATGGATGCAAGTAGGAATATTTATCCTAGATATGATTTAAACTATAGTGCGATCCATACAAATCCACAACAATCTCTTGAAAAAAACTATTGGCCAAGGGAGATATTTAGACTTGATAGGTTCATCCAAAGGTAAGCTTATCTAACTTTTATTATTTCATTTCATAGATAGATATTATATAAAATTATAGGTTTTCACGTACAAATCTTTATCATATTAAATTTACACTTAAACTTATTTTATCCATAGGTATTTATAGGATTTCTATCTTCCACCTTAAGTGATCTAGACATTTGCTTCCCACGATCCCTTATTTTTTTATAAACCTTACCCTTTGTGTTATAATATTTGACAACACTATATTATATTTAATTTTATATATTTGAAGACCTACTTAAGGTTATTGCATAATACTATTTTCCTATAGGATTTTGAACCTTTTCCTTTAGTGTAGTGTGATAAGCCCCCCCCCCCCCTTGTTAGTTAGGTTTATTAAATCTAATTTTTTCATGCTCCTAATTAAAAATTATCATAATAGATGTTAGTTGATTACCTTATTTGAGTTTGGATTTAATAAATATGATAAGTTATAGATCTATCCTACTTTTTTTCATACATTAGGCACCAAAGAAACTGAGGGAGCTTTGGTTAAAGCTTTACATTCCATTTTTTTTTCATTTTGGAAAGTTAGGTCCTATGTGAGTAATTCATATTCTAATGCCTATTTAACTTATCCAATGTTGGAAACAAAACATTGCTGATTTTATCTAGGATACCTAGAGTTTAATTATTAAAGTGTGTATCATAGTTCCATCTTCAAACTTTTCACAAATCCCATAGAGAATTTAAACTCATTTTATGTAACACACCATCATACATCTTTTCCTGGATGCACAAAATCAAAAGGTAAGTCAGAATTGACTAGTTTGTATCTTTATTTTAGCAGGGTCCAAGAGTCCAATAATGTTAAGAAATCATATCTTTAAATTTAATAATACCTTTTTTGAAAATCCCCAAAGATTTCATAACATCCAATTCTGATAAGAGAATATTAAAATTGTCATAATACAATACCACCACATGTTATGGTCACTAAAGGAAAAGCCATTTCAGAAATGATTTCCTACCCATTCAGGATATGGATTGACAACTGGTAAGTGCATGAAGTTTGGGGACAATTCCATGGACATTTTAAGTAACCTAATCACATTAATAAATAATGTGAACACATTAATAAATAATGCAATTACATTATTTAATTAATGTGATCATGTTATTTAAATTATGACATGATAATTATTGATACATAACATGATCACATTATTATATAATATGATCATGTTATTTTAAATAATAATGCAATTACATTATTAATGTGATCATGTAATTGTTTTTTCAATAACATGATCATGTTAGAAAAATTATCGCCTTACCTGTGTTACAAAAAAAATAATAACAAAACCCTAAATACAAATTCATCATTTTTCATTTGAGTTTCCTTTTCTATCCTCCACTTTCACAATCACATTTCATGTGAGAAAGACAAAAGCTAGATAGGAAGCTATTGAATTCATCCCAAGAAGCTGTTAATTGATGATGACAACATGTATAAGAGGTAAGTGATAAAAATATACACTTGATAACCCTAATTTCTCATTATTTTCATTGTTTCACGCAAATTTTTATTAATTTTATTAATTTTTAGTTGTAATTTGTTTGTTTTGAATAACCCATTTTCTAACCCTCCTAACCCTTTATATAAACCTATTGTTCCTTCTCCTCCTAACCCTCTACCTACCCCTCCACAAAACCCCCTTGTTCCTACTCCTATCCCTCCACCTAACTCTCCTACAGTTCCACAAAATCCCCTAGGTAATCAAAAGATTCTAACTGACAACATTGTGGGAAATAAAATTGAAATTAAAGAATTAATTAGGATAATGAGGGAACCCACTTCCATGAGCACCCACTACACCAAATTAGCCAATTCTCTAGAGACATTATTAGGTCAAATTGATAGATCGACTTCATATAGGGATAATTTTAGGGCTTCTTATGTTGAAAATTTATTAGAACTTGAGGTTAGGAACAAATAGATATAAAAAATCCTCCATTTTCACCTTATCCATTGACCCAACCACAAATATCCCATTTCCCATAACCACTAAATGTTTTGTGATCCATTGCTACCAACATTAGTTAATCATAACCAATTTTTTGGATCCATGGTGGATGGTGTTTGATTATCTACCATGTAACAACCATAAGGTTCCATTGTATTTTTTGAATAAACTCTACTTTGATTTTATCCTCAATTATATTATTATTTTGTTTTAATTTTATTGAGTTTTAGGGCTAAAAGAAAGGATCTATGAAAGATTGACTAGGTGTAAGTTGAGTGCCTAATTGGACTGCAAGGATCTATATCCAAAAACAACTTGAGTCTGAGATCCCCTTTATAGATCAATAGGTTATGAGGATTGACACTTTTCATGTTCTTATATTTCTCATTGATACAATCATTCAACATATGAATAGGCTCCCATAGACGAATGATAGAGATACACCACCTAATGTGCATACCCAACCCCACCCTTGTAGTTCTTGTGGAGCTATGTGAACTAGACCTTCTGATTATGATGGTGCTAGTGGTTCAAAGGGATTGGATAATATTCTTATGAGTGATGATCTTTTGGCATGCACATTTGGTGTCCAGACATTAGCCACTACATAAATGTATCTATATTTTATATAAATGTCATGTTTAATCTAAGTTATATTTTTAAATTTAATTTAGCTAAAAATTAATTTACATAGAAATTGAATAATATATATGTCATTTTTTATGTTATAAGAGGTGATGTTTCCTTCATCATCACAATCAACATTTGTAGCATTAGATTTGTCATGCCCATTATTTACATATTTAGATCAAGCTACTGGTCCATCCACTACTGCATCTATTTTTTTAAAATGAAACCTTTTACTTATACAAAGGTAAATTTTCATGTTTTAAATTTATCGATCAAGTATCTTAATGTATAAGTTATAAAAAGACTCCATGATATCGATGGAAACACACACTTACCTCTAACAAATACCAAACTCTGATCTTTTCTTGTCCTTCTTTGTTTTCTATCTTCAACCTCTTTCTCTCTTTGATCACTTTGCATTTACTAGGTATTTCTTGTTCACTCTTACCTAATTAATGTATTTTAAGCCTCCTTGTATTCACTTAATCTTCCTCTGCTTGAAGTCATTTTACTAATCAACTACCTCTATAATATTTCCTTTTAACATCAACCTCCACACCTCATACTTTGTTTTCATGTTCTCTCTCTTTATCCTTCCTCTGTTATTTAAAATATTCCTATGTTTTCATATGTCTAAATGATACTTTGATTTTATCCTTCCATAATACTCATAATAGAATCTAAATAATCAATTACATCTCATTTCATGCATCGAACCATTCCACATAACCCCCAAGATTCAACTCTTCACTTAACTCTTCTTTTGTCTTTGACAACTTCCTTCTAATAACCCTTTTTTGAGGCAAACCTCCTTATTTTGAGTAAACTACAAAGTTCCCAACCATACCAAACCCACATTAAGATACCCCTTTACATCACATAGCTCATTTTAGGACTTTAATAATTTAAGTCTTTCTAGAGAACACCTAACTCAGTACCCCTTAGGACAAATTAGGTCTCATTAGCCTAATTAAAGGCTACTGACTATGAAACCATACCATACAAACTCAAATCAAATTTAAACCTTCAAAATAATTTTCCTCCTATATAAATACACTTGTCAAAAAAATTTGGATATGGGTTGAACATTTTTGGGGTGTTTTTAACCTTTATAAGTTGTTATGAGGTATCACAAACCATTTAAGAGGAACCACAATAGTTGCAAGCTATGAGAATGGGCTCGATGGTATTTATATAACTAATTTTAGCGAATGCTATAAAAATCCCATGAATAATCTCACTAAATGTTAGATAATGGTAGTTCACATGCCATGAGGATACTTATAAGATGAAGAACACATATCTAGGGGTCCTTATGGGTAACATTATCTTGAGAATGAAACTGCTAAGCTTGGTATAGTGATATTCTCATTTTGAATTATGTCACCATTACCATTATATATAAATCCACATGTTACTCTTGAAAATGAGTGATAATATCAAATTAATTTAAGCTAAAAGAGAATAAATGTAAATGAAGGGTAAAAATACAAGGAATTGAATTTAACATGATTAGAACCCATCATAGTAGGCAAATATAAAGATGACTCATAAATTTGATCCCTTTCTCCATTACTTCTATATCAATTTATAAAATGTGATTTTAGTTCATTGGTTGATGTAAACAATAATTATATTGCACCAAATCCACCCAAGTCAACTAACTTTCAACCTAATTAAATAATTTTGACTATTAACCTACCTACAACCAACTCACAAATAGGTTGCAGATTCAATTAATTGAATTTTTTTAGGACTAAAGGCATACTCAAAGCCACAATTAAAATACTTGGATAATTTAACTATAATTAATTTTAAATAATATCAATGCATACCCAATTAAAACCTTAAAATTTCTCATTTATTATTAAAACATCAACAATCATACTTTGTGGATCATTAACTTAACAATGCAACTCTAAGAGTATTATTAGACGCAAAGTACCATGACTCAAGCCCCAATATTAACTTTAATTATTTAAATAAATTTAATTAAATATTTATTTAAATAAATTTATATTTTATTAAGTGACATCACTAAAGACATAGGGATATTAGGACTTAAATCTTGTTTCATTTAATTGTAAGATCTTATACATGTTTATAATATTTGATGACCAATTTAAGAGGTGTGATTTGTAGTAAGGGGTGGAGTTAGGGGAAGGGGGACTAATTTTTTTTGTTTTGACCTTACCTTATCATTTTTGAGCCACAAACTTTTAATACACATGATAATTCAATTATAATATCTCATTACACCTTTTTCTTTAGCCAAGACAAAGGTCTAGATTTCAATTGTAATGCCTCATTACACCTCTTGCTTTGGATATGACAAAGGTATAAAGGGTAAAAACCTATCTAATAAAAATTCCTTATGCCAAAAAACATTACATTGGGACTCAACAGCGTGTATCCCCATTGACAAGTTTGGGGAGAGCCACCATTTGTGTTGGTACTAAAATATGTACCAACCTCAAAAATTACACCTTGCAGTTTCTTCCAATTCAACATCCAAACTATTTGAAAATTTTGTTATCTTGAGCCAAAACAAGAAAATATATTTAGGTGGATAAAACTTGATATATTGGACAAGGAACTCCCTTCCTCAATCTATTGGTATAATTTTATTTACACTAACCTTTGTCAAGAGGTGGATTCACCATGGCTCACTCCTTTCTATTAGTTGGGTGCGTTCCCAAAAATCAAGTCATCTATCTATTATAAATGAACATGATATCAATCCATGTATTATATATAGAGATATAAATGATTGATATCACACATATAATATAAGGATGATGTCCATATATGTGTAGCTCAACTTTTTCCAAGTAAATATATAATGGTATTCTATTCTATCCATAGAATATTTACAAGTAATGATAGAGTTATTTATATATCTCTTATTCCTTTTATTTCCCTAACTTTTCCTTGGCATAGTACTACTATTATTTACACCTCCTACTTTTCCACTCACACTTCCTACATGTATTACAATTTTTATGATACATCCAACATGCAAATTACTTTCTATTCTTGGAAACTGCACATTTTATGATAGATACACTTCCATGATTCTTGGTTAACATTATTTTTTCATGATATGCATGTTGTATGAAAGTTACACTTCCATGATTCTTGGTTTATATTATCTTTTCATGATATGCACATTTTATGGAGTTACACTTCCACTATTCTTGGTTTACATTATCTTTTCATGATATGCATGGTTTTCATATATAATATTTGATACTTTATATAAAATTAAGTGAGACCTTGTTTACATGAATAGTTGATGGCTCAAGTAGACAATCCTCCCTCTCTCCAAGCCCAGACAGACATAGGCATTGTTGCTTCAATGCCATTTTCATAAATAATAGTAGATGTATATATTAACTTATAATTTTGAATTGTAAAAATACACTTATTTTATTAATTCTAATATATAATTGGGGCAAATATAACTTATGTCAATGTATTATATATGTAAGTTTATCCTATGACATCTGATAGTCATAGTCAGATGACTACTAGGGAAACTTCTCATGTTTGTCCAATATTTGAGATGCCTATTCATATAGCTAAGCCTATCATTGACTCGTTTGAGAATCAAAAATAGATTGACTAGGACCATAATCTTTCACTAAGTGCATGTTTAAATGATTTCTTACTATAGCTTAAAATTAATTTATCAACAATTGGTTAAATTTATTTTATGTTAATTTTGTAATAGCACTTATATTTGAATAGGTTCAGCTACAAGTGAGCTATGAGCCTAGGACCCGCAGTTGGAACTTGTTGTAATCTAAGGCATTAGAGGGGTCTCCATTTACTAGTAGTGCATCCCAGGGAGAGTCCTTTTTTAGGAAAACAAAGAAAATGAGGCTATTTGATGAATATTTTGTCTTAAATGAGATATTTTTTTTTATGCCTATAAGAAAATTTATGCATCTTTGGCATTATATATGCGTATATGGCATTCACCCAACATTAGATACTATGTTGGTATATGTACCTTTTTGTATGCCTATCATGATAATATATGTATTATTGACATTTCACACATGTGCCAATATTGTATGCCTATCATGGTAATCTATCTAATTTATATTTAGTTTTTATTTCATTGTGTGTTATTATATAGTTTTATTTCTTCCAAACTATTATTTATAAGATCTCGTATTTAATGTTGCACATAAATGACAGTTAAAAAAATATTATTTTCAATGTTATAAATCTTAGATCTCCCATCTTTTTTTAAATCAAAGTTTTTATTTCATTGTGTGTAGTGGAAATGACTAATGACACTCCTATATATTTTGCATTTGTCATCACCCATTTACAAATTTTCAATTTATCATTAACATAATAATAATACACTTAAAACCCATACCCAATAATGTTCAAAATTATATAATGCAAAGACATAAAATCATTCATATATTCCTACAAATTTGTCACTCAAATGACTATACTTGTAAGCTCCCAAATCTTTCACCTTCACCTAGATCTAGCACCTTCTTGACTAGCTTTCCTTGAAACTATGCCTATTTCTTGTATGCCTTCTATAATCCCCTAATACCACCTAATACATAATTTTTTCTTCTATGTTTAAGAAGTTTATGAAATTCCTATTCATACACTCTAAGATCATGAATAATTCTAACCTCACTTATCTACTCTTGTTCTCAACTCAATTTAAAATCCACTCTCAAAAAATCTTCTGTTAAACTATTCATTTAATAATTTGGTCAATAGATCAATTACACATAAGTAATTTTTTAAATAAGTCAATTAATCATCAGGTTAATATGTCAATAGGTCAATTACTCATTAAGTTTCTAGGTCTCTAGACCTAGTTGTTCTAATAGGTTAATATATCAAAATAGAGTTTGTAGATATTAAATCTTATATCTATAGTAGTATTTTAGTAATTTTAACACGTTATAACCATTATACATGTTTATAGAACTCAAATCAACCAAAAAATCATCTTACCCAAGTTTTAACATGTTCCATAGGCTGAGAGTTTAGCAGAACTATTGTTCTGAATCTTATTGACAAAAAATTGACATTAACAATGCATATGGGGAGTAGATAATGTCTAGGATAAGGTTCTTAGACTCCTATTAGGCCAAATTGACAAACCCAACACCCATTCCATCCTCAATAATGCAATTCCCAATATAAGAAAAATGTAGTTTTAAACTAAAGTTAAAACATGCATAAAATAAAACTTGTAAGTCATTTACATGAAACGTTATATCTCTCCCATTCCCATTTAAATATTTTACTCACACCTTGTATAAATTAGGTGGATATTTTTATATCAATTTGTTGGACAAGTTACAGTGACGGGACCAAAAATGCAACTTTTTACCATTGAATCAGCAACTTTTGAGCTCCAACTGTGATTTTTACCTTCGAGACCTCCACCTAAGAATATATCACTTATATCACATCCTAATAGGTAAATTACATATTATCACATTTCCACAATGTTTAAATTTAGCTAAAAGTGCATTTTCACTACCATTCTAGAGTGTAGAAACACTAGTAATAATTATTGTCAAAGTTTACGTTATGGTTGCAGAACTATGGTTTTGATGCTTCCTGACCAAAAAATAACACTTCCAACACATTTGGAGGAGGGGTGGATAACACCTTGGACTAGTTTCTTGGCCTCCCATCAGTCCCACCTAACAAAACCACCATGTATTATAGCCTCAAAAATGCCCTTCCTAATATAATAAAAATGCATTTTTTACCCTAAGTTCAAACACATGTAAAATGAAACTTATAAGTCATTTTTATGAATCATAAAATCCCATTCCCCTTCATATTTAATCCCTCTAATCTCACCCTATATATTTCAATTGGAAGATTTGAGAGCAACCCATTTGGCAAGTTACAGTGAGGAGTCCAAAAATACAATGTTTTGGCATTGAACAAGTAACTTCTTGAGCTCTAACTAGCATTTATTCCTCCAAGACTTCCACTTGGGAATATACCACTTAAATTATATATATATATATATATATATATATATATATATATATGCAAATTACATGTTTGCAAATTTCCACAACATTCAAATCCACCTAAAAGTGCATTTTCACTATTGTTCTAGAGTACGAAAAGACTAACAACAAATATTGTCAAAATTTAAGTTGAAGCTGTATAAATATAGTTTTGATGCTTCCTGACCAAAAATTTACATTTCCAACACATCCAAGTAGGAGGATAACATCTTTTAATAGGTTTTTCTCCTCCTATTATGCCCGATCGACAAAGCCACCACCCATTTTGGTGTCAATATCACCCTTCCCAATAAAATAAAAATGCAATTTTTTAGCTTATGTTCAAACATGCATAAAATTAAACCTATAATATATGACTTCAATCTCTCTCTCTCTCTCTCTCTCTCTCTCTCTCTCTCTCTCTCTCTCTCTCTCTCTCACACACACACACACACACACACACACACACACACACACACAGGAAAATTACATATTATCACATTGACACAACATTCAATCCATTTGTAAGTGCATTTACACTACTATTCTTGAGCATAGAAACACTAACAAGAAATGTTGTCAAAGTTTAGGTTGTGATTCTATAACTCTAGTTTCGATGTTTATTAAATTAAAAATAACACTAAAACATATATAGGGTGTGGATAAAATTTTTTAATAGTTTTTAGCCTCCCATCAGCCTGATTGACAAACCCACCACCCATTTCAGCCTCAATAACATAATTCCCAATACAAGAAAAATACATTTTTAGCCTATGTTCAAATCTGCATAAAATAAAACCTGCATGTAATTTTTGTGAACCATAAAATCCTTCCCCTACATATTTAATCTATATAATATCACTTAAAATCACTAAAGTTAAATATTTTATAGAAATCCACTTGACAAGTTGCAGTGAGGGGTCCATAAATGCAATGTTTTGGCATTGAACAAGCATCTTTTTGAACTCTAACTAACATTTATAGATACAATACCTCCTCCTAAGAATATATCACTTGGATCACATAAAAATATGAAATTTACATGTTATCACACTATTTTCAATTCAAATCCACCCAAAAGTGTATTTTAAATACTATTCTAGAATGTGGAAACACTGACAACAATTATTGTCAAAGTTTAAGTTATGATTACAAAATTATGGTTTTGATGCTTCCTGACTAAAAATTGACACCTAAAACACATCCAAGGTGGTATATAATGTCTAGGATGAGGCTATTATCCTACCATCATGCCTGATCAACAAACCCACTAACCATTCTAGCATCAAGAATTTCCTTCCTAATACAAGGAAAAAGCAAATTTTTAGCCTAAGTTCAAACAGTTGTAAAACAAAACCTGTAAGTCATTTCCTAAACTTCGATCATGTTCAACTTGATATTTGATCACATTAAACTTAAACTTCTCTTATCTTCAATAATATATAATTATTTACTAATAATGACAACCATGTGAAGGTAGAAGCTTATCTGGTACTACTAAGCTACAGAAAATTGTTAGCAAGTAATTAAAAACTAAATTTATATATAATACCTATAAAATAAAAAAAATGGTAAAAAATATTACATATACATTTAAAAATTCAACATACCTATGAATTTTAATCCAATGAACCTCTAGGATTTTCTCTAACCCTTATAGTATCAAGAATATTTTCATGGTTTGACTCCTAGACTTTTCATAGTTTCTTGTTTAATGGCCTCCCATGATATTTTTATAATTGAATATTCATTATAAGTATCAAACTTGAATACTGTAGTATCTTATTGTGCATTTAAAACTATTCAAAAATCCATTAATATGAATATTTTATAGGGTATCATCAAAATCAAATTCCAGTGACTAACACTGACCTAGTGGGATAGTCAATGTTTTCTCCATCTATAACTAGGGAAGTTAATTTTTTTATATTTACACACCAACACAATTAGTAATTAGTTCCCTGTTAATTATCTTCATCTATAATAACTACAAAAAACATGGCCTATACCATGAAAAACCATTTTTAGCGATAATATGAAAATATATAATGATAATAAATTATACATAATGAAAAATATTCTACATGGCTACACCAAATGAAATACATGGTCAAAGTCATCTAATAATGTCATATTTATAAGTTAAAGTGTTTTTTAACCTGATATGTTTTTATTGGAATTAGAGCTTTGGAACTCTAATCATCCACCCACTCTTTTGACTCACACTCATTCAAAATAGATTCCATGCATGCAGAACAAAGACATGCTAAGTGTCTCATATGAACATTCCAAGAACTTGCAAGTGATCTATGAACTGAGTGGAGGTCACTTAAACATATTAGAGGCATACAATCCTCATACTTTTCCAAGTGATCTTCCTCTATTAACCAAAAATGTCTAGGAATAGTATAATTTGGTTGATCACCATGACACATGTTCTCAATACACCATTCAAACATAGTTTTTGAATTTATCAAATGAACACCCTCTTCAAATGTAAACTCCTCCATTTAAATATCTCTTTTTACACATGTTGCAACACTGTCATTCTCCCCTTTTCCATGGTCAGCCTTGATGAAAATCTAAATGTGTTCTACATTAGTGGTAACATGCATCCTACTCAACTAATAAAACATTCGTGCATTTTTGAATTAGGATGTGCAATTGTCTGACCATATGTGATGCCAATTGAAAGTAATGTTATTCTAACTCAACTATTCATAAAACTTCTAACAACAACCTTGAACATACTCTAAATAATATGATCAGTCATCACTAATATATAAATAATACTCCCTTAATATTTTCCATTGTTGCTCTATATTATCAGGTGCATGCATGAATGCTATATGCACAAATATGGCAATTTGTGATGAGTTGTAATATTTATATTAAACTTAAATTTTTAGTTTAAATGTGTAATATTTGACAAAATCAACTACTAAAATAATCAAACCAAGTATGAATTTATCCTTTCTTATCTTAAAGTGTTCATCCTACCATCTATCCCTATATGTGTGCCTTACATACTCATAAATAATATTCCTCATAAATTTGACTAGAAATTTAGAAACATGTATCTTTTTTGTAACAAGCTCACACCTGTTAGATTATCTATCATATTTTACTTGATATGTCACTGATTTATATTTGCTTGAACAAACTAATTCCTGTCCAATTTGTAATCTCATAGATAAATTTTTTTAATTTTGGAAATCCACCACAAATGTTGTAATTTTATTTTAAACATGATTTTTTGTAAAATAATTATCCATCTATTCTTTTGTAAAAGATTTTTGGAATAAATTCCCTAGCTAATTTTGGTGGTAATTCAATGCCACACTACTGCCAAAAAAATACAATGAATATGGCAAGAAACATCATAGTGCATTGAAAATTCAACATGTTGCCTACACCAAAAAGTGGTGCATGTATGATTTACTTTTACATAAAAAGGTTTGTCCATCTTAAAATATCTTTGGCAAATAAAAAATTGTATATGTTTTTTTCAAAAATTTAGAGTATAATTATGTTTGAGTCATATCCAAATATTATTTTAGATGTGGTTCACAGTTACAAGAACCAAATATTATTTTAACATTTCTTCAATTTGGCAAAACTCTTGTAGTATCCTTCTAAAATTAACCAAGTAACTCTTTGAGAGAATCAGATATAGCCCTATACTTTCAAGGAAGTTTACCAAAGAATACCCAGAGCTCACTGGTATTAGGTTCATTAAGTCTTTCATCTTTCAATTTGTTTCATTATTTTTTTCTATTTATGTTAAGTGTTCACCTTGTTTTTCAAACCATTAATTTCTTCCCTAATTTTTCACTTACTACATAAGTTGTAAGTATATGCTAGGCAACATTACAATCTTTAGTACATGATTTTGGGCTTATAGTATGATATGCATCATGTGTATTTTTAATAATTTCATTATTTTCATCATCCATGCTAGATGTTCTTAGTCTTAATGTGTTCATTATAGGTCTCATCTTAATAAATTTAATCCATGAAGTAAATAATTGACATATTTGACTATCATAATCCAAATTATGAAACAAAGTATCCCAAATATTTTGAGATAGTCTTCTTGAATAGAGATCAAATATTTTGTTTGAATTGGTTCTAATATATTTTCATCTACTTCAATTAAGTACTTGTATTTTATATGCATAATTATTGGAGTTGTTGTTAATGGTGGAATTTGTTGAGAGGTTGTTTCAAAATCATTATTACTTTCATTGTTTAGAAGTGGGATGACATTTTATTCATTATTTATTTATTCATTATATGTTTCCATAAAATTTTATTGATGTTTAATTTCATCATTATTTGTTTCCATCAAATTCTCTTCATTAATGGGGGGTGAAGGATCATACATAAACTCATCATCAATGCAATAAAAAACACAAAACTTTGAATGTAAACTTCCAACATTTTCTAATTTATTATTGTCAATTTAGTTATTATTTAATTAATTATGGTTAATTTCATCATTATTCAATTCATTATGGTCAATTTAATCATTTTTTAATTTATTATTGTTAATTAACTCATTATCTACGGCATTTGGTTCATCAAGATTAGGGTTTGTAGCTTTTCTGCCATGAAATTTTTATATTCGTATCTTGTGTTTCTCTCTCAAGTATTATAATTCCTTTAGTGTTTTGTTATTAAATATGTGTTCAAGTACACAGGTTTAGCAGATTGAACAAAATTACATAGAAAATTTTTATTGGGGAAAATTCTTGATTTGGGTTAAAAATAGATGTTGAAAACTAATCTTAGTCTATAATAATAATAATAATAATAATAATAATAATAATAATAATAATAATAATAATAATAATACAATTGCATTATTATATAACATGATTTCATTATTTTTTATACTAGGTTCTACTTTAACATACATATTAAGAAGAGTATGTTAAGAATAACATGATTGCATTATTTGTTATACTAGGTTCTGCTTCAACATACATATATAGAATCATATGTTAGGAATAACTTGCTTACGTTATGAAATAATTTGATCATGTTATTCTTAATAGTCAGTTGGGGATAAAAATTGACATTCAGAACTTAGTGTTGTCTATATTAAGAATAATGTGATTGTGTTATACTTAATAAATATTAAGGATTAGGGATTAGGGATTAAAGCATTATTGCATAGGGTTTAGAGATTAGGGATTAGGGATTACAATTTATGTTTTAGGGTTTAGGGATTCAAGATTAGGGCATTTAGGGTTTAGGTTTATGGGTTTATATATAGTCTAATCATTCTAGGCCATGTGTGAACCTAATTTTTACTACAAAGGATATTAGTTGGGACAAAATTGATTGGTAAAAAGGGAAAGTTATTGGTTTAGAATTTAGGGTATAATGTTTAGGGCATAGGTTTAGGGTACACAAGGTCAATTTAAAGATAAATCTTAGTCTAAATGATGTTAATTTTGGATAAAATGATGGTTTAAGGTTTAAAGAGTTTGTATTTATGGTTTAGAGTTTAGGGATTAGGAACATTAAGAATTAGGGACTGGGGTATAGGTTTTAGGGTATATAATTTATATTCATGGTGGTGATTGGGACAAATTAGAGTTGATCAACCCTGAAATCACATTTTATAATCATGCAGTTAGGTTGAAGGGGATTGAAATAGCCCCAATTTACTTCAGATGCACAGCTAGATTGGTACTCCAAAGGTTAAGTTCTAGCCATAGGTTGAAAAATGAATTTTATGACATCCTATAATACCGTTAGTTATATTATAAGGAATGTATGTTTGTGTCATGTAGTGGGCATTAGGGCATAGGGCTTACAATTTATGTTTTAGGGATTATGGATTAGGGTATAGGGTTTAGGTTTAATTATGTTTATATGGTGCCTAATCCCTCTATGCCATGTGAACCTAATTCTTTATACAAAGGATGTTAATTGGGACTAAATAAATTGGTAAATAGGGAAATATTATGTTTTACAATTTATGGTATAGTTTTTAGGGTTTAGGTATTAGGTTTTAATGTATATATGGTTTAGGGTACACAGGGTCAATTACAAAGATATTTGAGGATAATTGAATCACTTAAAACAATTTAATACTATAGAATGTGTTTTTGTATTGTCACTATACCCTAGATGTCATTGTGTAGATTTAGTGAATTAGTCAAATGGGGTAATCAATTGTGTGATTTAGGCTTAACTGAGCTATGTGAAATTAATTATTAGTTTAAATGATGTTAATTCGAGATAAAATGATTGGTTTAATGTTAAAATAGTTTATATTTATGGTTTATATTTTAGGGATTAGGAACTTTAATTATAGGGCTTAGTTTCTAGGTTTTAGGGTACATAAGGTCCAATCATGAAGGACATTGGGGCAAATTTGAGATCCTTGAACCTATATCTATGAGTAAAAAATGTGATTTTGAGCTAAGTCATCCCCACATCATCATAGATTGAGCCAATGAAGTCAATTATGGTTTAATGAGTGATTCAATTTTGACCAAGTTCATCCCTATGAACTTAATTCTTACTATATATATAAAGGATGATAATTGGGGATAGATTTATTGGTTTAAGGTTTAGGGTTGATAATTTAAAGGGATTGTCATTTAAGCCTTATGTCTTAGGGTTTAATTTAAATGGTTCAAGTTTTAAGGTTTAATATATTGGATATTGGGTCCAATCACTAATGTACTTGAAGAAAACTTTTGTTTCTTATTCACCTATTTATGAAAATTACCTTCATGTTTGCATTTCTAATAAAAGTGGGGTTAGTCATGCCATGTACATGTTGCATACATTGTATAAAATTGATTGAGCCATAAATTTGGTTTAGGGGTTCAATTTTGCCCAAATCATGCCCCTAATTGCAAAAGTTAACTAATTGAATCAATTCATGATAAAATCAATCTTTTAATTTCGCCCCAAATTATATCTTTCTCTTGAAGGGGTTTCCATTAGCATCACATTCCTCCTCAATTAAAATAATAAACTACCCAACTCTTTTATTAATAAGGTTGAAAGGGATCGAAATAGCCCCAATTTAATTCAGATGCATAGATAGATTGGTACTCTAAAGGCTATGTTTTGGCCATAAGTTTAAAAAGTGCATTTTATGACATCTCATGATAAAATCGGTTATATCATAAGGCATGTATGTTTATGGCATGTAGTGGTCATTAGGTATTAGGGATTACAATTTATGTTTTAGGGATTAGGCTTTAGGGTTTAGGTTTAAGGACCTGTATATAATGTCTAATCGATCTACACCATGTTCAAACCTAGTTGTTAATACAAAGGATGGTAATTGGGACTAAATAAATTGGTAAATAGGGAAAGTTTATGGTTTATTATTTAGGGTATAGTGTTTAGGTGTTATGTTTTAGGGCTTATCTTTTAATGTATATGTGGTTTATAGTACATAGGGTCAATCAACAAGATAATTTAGGATAATTTAAATCACTTGGACCTATTTGTGACTATAGAATGTATTTTTAGGTTATCATTAAACCCCATGTCATTGTGTATATTGAGCAAATAAGTCAAATGGGGAAATCAGTCATGTGATTTAGGCCAAACTAAGCCTCGTGAAATTATTTCTTAGTCTAAATGATGTTAATTTAGAATAAAATGATTTGTTCAAGGTTTAAATAATTTATATTTATGTTTTGGAGTTGAGGGATTAGGAAATTTAGGGATTAGGGAATAGGGTATAGGTTTTATGGTATATAAGGTACAATCATGTTGGTGATTGGTGAAAATTTGAGCTCCTATAACCTAGATCTATGAGTAAAGAATGTTATTTTAGGATCAACTAGCCCTCACATCATCATAGATTGAGCCTATGAAGTCAATTATGTTAATTAATGATGAAATTTTGACCAAGTTGATCCCTATGATCCTAGTTCTTATTATATAAAAAGGATGTTAATGGGGAATAAATTTATTGGTTTAGCATCTACAATTTAAAGTTTTTAGTTTTTAGGGCATACAGATTGGGGTTTAAGGTAAATGGTATGGGGTTTAGGGTTTAAGTTAATAGCTACACGATTTAGGGTTTAAGAGATCAGATATAGGGTCTAATCACTAAGGTAATTGAAGAAAATTTGAGCTACTTGGTCACCTATTTGTGATAATTACCTTAGCATGTTTGTATTTTTGATAAAATTAGGGTCAGTTAAGCCATACATGTTACATACATGTTATACAATTGATTGAGCCATAAATATGGTTTTGGGAATCAATTTTTCCCAAATCATGCCCCTAATTGCATAATTTAACTAATTTCATGTGTTGGTTGAATATTTTGTTGATCAACGTACTGAAAAACAAAATAGGTCTGATCAGCCAAAGTAGGAAGATTAGTCATCCAAATGTGTAGGTTTACCACATCAGAAGGACACTGATCTCTCCTCTCATCAAGGGGAGGTTCCCTGTATATATATATACATATATATATATATATATATATATATATATATATATATATATATATATATATATATATATATATATATATATATATATATATATAAAATAATACTCAAGGGTAGGACAAACCATCCATCTCTCTTTTTTTAGAGATGATGTGTGTGGATCAAAGGAGAAACTCAAGGAAAATGATAGAAAGCACTCCTCTTCTTTTAGAAGTACTACTCAGCAAACCACAAGAATACTCTTGGTAGTAACAACAAAATGTAGCAAAAGATTTAATAACTAGCAAATCAAGATGCAACACAAAGTCTCCACCTGGATTGCTCAAGAATAAGATACAAAGGACAATGAGGGCACAAAGTCATCGCAAGATCCTTTGCATAGAAATGAAAAGAAAACACACTAAAGTCAATTATGGGGGCACAAAGTCTCTCCACACTTGACTCTTTAGGACACCTTCCTAACTACTGTCACTAATTCTACTTGTTGAATGAAAGGAACAAAAGATATATTGAAGAAAAAGACATAAGAATAGTTTCCTCAAAAACAAAGATATTACATCACAAAGTCTAAAAAACCAATTTTCTTTCTTATTCTAATAACAAAATATGATAAACAAACTGAGCTCAAATTCTCAGAAGTGTCTTTCAATTTTGATAGAGTTTCCTTCTTCATTGTCAAAAAAGAGATCCTTTATTACAATAGAAGAGAGTCCCTTATATAGCCTCTTTAAGAACGACTCGAGAATAGTAACACATCATGTTGCATTGAAATCTATTAAGAAGGCAGGCTGGAACATAGGGACATCTACCCATTTTCTTTTCTCAATGTAGAGAAACAAGTCACGCTATTGAAAATTTACATCTTTCAATGTCCACTTGGCTATTTGATCCTTCTTCATCATTCCTCCTTTTCTAGTTATTTGAATCGGGTCCTCTATTCAATTTGATGCTCTGTTCCTTAGTCACTTTCTACTAGTCTTTAGCAATGAATGCATGACACATTCCACTACTAAACATGTGAAGACACGTGGCAAATTCTATGGGACTCTGAGAAACATTTATTTATAGAGGCTTTGAAACCTATTAAAAACTCAGAGTCACGGGTGCAAACACTTGGCGTGTTCAGTTTCATTTAGTCACTCATCCTTGGGTCCACCATGGTCTTTGCTAGAAATAATGAAGGTAAGGGAAGAGACTAGGGATATTGACACTTGGAGGCTTCTGAAAATATTCAAGAGGGACAAATGGCAATATCCACTAATTCGTAGAAATAAGGTTTAGTGAGGCTCGACCGTCGACACTTGGCAGCATCCATGGGATTTTGATTGGCTTTTGTCTCAGTCTATTTGTTTGCCTTGGTCACTTTTTTCCACAAGAATTACCTTCGCAAGGGCACTTATGTCTTTGACTCTTGGGGCACTCCTTTGAACTTTGTCACTTAAACCAACCGTTGAACCAAGTTTTGGTTCAACAGTTCAAATGAAGCCTTGAACTGATTGACGAACCATTCAATTGAACCAAAGGATAAATCAAAGCATTGAATCGCTTGATTGAACCCACCTTTGAACCATTTTACGTTGAACCAATGAACCAAATGTTGAACCTGCTACTTAAACCTACCTTTGAACATTTTTGTTTTAACCAAGGCACTGCACCAATCCCAAAAATTACCAAGTGTTAGAAACTGATTCTTTTGATTGAAACCACCTACAGAGTCCATAGATTTAAGCCTAAAAAATGAGGAATTTGAATGCACAAGAAAAAATTTAAAAAGGGAAGAGACAATTTTGGTCTGTAAGACCAAAATAGTTCAAATGTTGTCCCAAAAATGAGTGATATTTTTGGGGGACAACAGCTGGCTCCAGTTGGGGAACTTCTGTCAATTACAAAAAGAATTGAAAGGAGTAGAATCCAAAATCTCTAGTGTCTTCAAGTATGCCATTGGGTTAAAGAGTCATGTTACCCAAAAATGAAAGCCATAAAAAATGGAAATAAATAAAACAAAATAGAATTAAAAACTATACAAATATACATATGCAATGATTTGATACTTCAAGAATTAAAGCATTTCAGATGCTACTTCTTGATAGACAGTGAAAATAGAGCACCATCCTAGTAAACCAGTAAGAAGACATTTTGTCCCTAGAAACGGTGATGAGTGAATGGAGCTCTCCACCAGGAAACCAATTTTCTACATCTTCCTCTTTGTCTTTCCTTCTTTTTGCTTTGTGGTAGGACGTGGTCTTCAAACTAAAAACCATAACTCCTTGCTCTCCCTGTAAAGGGTTCCTTTGCCTGATTTTGATTTGCAACAGCATGGTCCACAATCATAACTTATTATTATACTGGTCTAGTCCAGCACATGTTTTGATTGTCAGCATCAGACCCCTAACAAACCATCAATTTAACATCTCCTTTGATGTGAAGGAGTTTGACTTCTTCACCCTGAGCAGTGTTCAATCTTGGCAACAGAGATCTATATCTAGTTGTGGAAGAAATGCTGCCATCAGAGTCCAAGATCCAAGCATCATCAAAAGTTGATCTTCTATCAGATTTCTCTTCATTATAGATGAAATATCTTTCTTGATTTGTACTGCGCCCCACTAATTCTTCTGATGCCTTGTTTGAATAAAAATCTTGGATTGCTAGCTATAGGACTTTCATCAGCTGAGATAGGAGCATCATCTGTGGTTAAGAAGTAATTAACCCTACCTAAGGGCTCAAACAAAATTTGAGCTGTATGGGCTGATGTTTGGGTGACCATAATTTTTGCTTCAGATAGGTGCACACTTGGTTCTCCATCAATGTCCAATTACTCAGGATTGACTTGTAGGGATTCAAACTTAGTCATTTGAATTTTGGATTCCTTGACATGATTAATCATGACAAATGACTGAGATGGATTTGGAAGAGAGGATAGGATTTCATCCTTTTGAGTTTTGAGAGGGGGAGGACTGATCTGTGAAGTTGAAGTAGACGGTGCAGAGATGTTTGATGTACTTACTTCTTTGGTAATCACCAGGTCCTTTGACTGAAAAGGAAGAGTGGTTCTCTGCTTAGCAATTGAAATTACTAGTTGGGGTTACTTGTCTATCTTCTCTTTTTTAGCTTGCTGTATTGACTGATTCTCAGACCTAGTGAATACGGTGTATGATCCTTTTACTGATTCACCTTCACTTCTGGTTTCATCCTGGTAATTTAGGAAACCAATATGGGAGTCACCAGTTGATTCTTTTAGATCCTCCCTGAAGAGATCAGCACCATTTTCTTGCTCTAACTTAGGTTGGAAATAGGAAACATGCTCTATTTCTAGATATCTAACTACCAAGTTTGTTGGAGGTGCTTCAAGGGCAAGATTCCTCTATTGGGGAGGAAGATGATTTTGTTGCCCTTGACTTCTGGCAGCATTGCCTTGATATGGCTGATTAGGGAATTCCTCCTTGGTATATCTTTATATAGAGGAGCAAAAGACATACTTTGTGCCATTTGCCTTTTCAAGGCTAGAAATTCATTTGCTAGCGTGTGTACCATTGGGTCAGTGGTGACTATGGGTGAATATTCAAAAGATGAAGAGGATCTATTTCTGTTTGAATCTCTTCTTATCTTCCCTACTAAGATGATATCATCTTCTACCTCAGTGGTCAAAAGTTGGGCTACAACAAGATCTATTTGACCAGCACATCTCAAGAGAAAACTTAATTCAGGTAGCTGAGAATGAATGAAAAAGCATTTGAGATTCTCAGCTGTAGGTCGAGCAATTACAAGAATTCTATTCCTTAGTTTATCAAATTTGGCTATGAAATCCCTCGTAGGCTCATGAGGCTCTTTTTTCATCTAAGTGAGCTGGGCCAGCGAGGCATATGCATCTTCTTTGGGCTTGATTCTTGATTCAAACTTGTCTTTAAGTGTATCCCAGTTAGTCATTGATCTAGCTTGTAGATGGTGGAACCAGTCTACAGAAAAACCTTATAGTGTTTTCACAAAAATCCTGACTATCACATCTTCAAATTCTACTCCAATAACACCATAGGCTATGCTCAAGGTTGCAATGTGTTCATCAAAGTGTACTATCCCATCACCAAGGAATTTGGGAATTTTTTTTCTTGAACTACGTCGGAGTTCATGCAGAGGTGGAGTCAAGTTGAGTGGGCCAAAAGAGTTACCCCAAGGGCCTCGACATGCCATGATTTAATTAAGAAAAATAGAGATAATAAATCTAGATGGAGTGGCCAAATTACAAAACAAAAATGGAAAAGGACTTGCTCAGCTTCAGCTTGAGGCTTGAGGCTTCAAACTGTGCACTCTTTCCCAGCAGCTCTAGTTTTACAAACCAGATAAAATAATGGAGGTGGAAGAAGATGGTAAGGCTATAATGGATAATGGGTAAGATAAGTAACGGAGTCACCAGAGTCTGTAATGGATAAGGGTTATAATGATAATGGGTTATATAGGTGATGTTTTAATCTAAAACTTGAGGTTCTAAATTGCACAATATTATGTATATCCCCAACGGAGTCACCAAAAACTGTTGGTTGAATATTTTGTCAATCAACATACTATTAAACAAAATAGGTCTGATCAGCTAAAGTAGGAAGATTAGTCATCCAAATGTGTAGGTTTAGCACATCAGAAGGACAATGGTCTCTCCTCTCATCAAGGGGAGGTTCCCTGTAGGTATGTTAGATATATATATATATATATATATATATATATATATATATATATATAAACATAAAATAATACTCAAGGGTAGGACAAACCATCCATCTCTCTTTCTTCAAAGATGATGTGTGCAAATCAAAGGAAAAACTCAAATAAATGATAGAAAGCACTCCTCTTCTTTCAAAAGTACAATTCAGCAAACCACAAGAATACTCCTGGTAGTAACAGCAAAATGTAGCAAAAGATGTAATAACTAGCAAATCAAGATGCAGCACAAAGTCTCCACCTGGATTGCTTAAGAATAAGATGCGAAGGAAAATTAGGGCACAAAGTCATCCCAAGATCCTTTACACAAAAATGAAAACAAAACACACTAAAGTCAATTATGGGGGCACAAAGTCTCTCCACACTTGACTCTTTAGGACACCTTCTTGACTGCTGTCACTAATTCTGCTTGTTAAATTAAAGGAATATAAGATATAATGAAGAAAAAGACATAAGAACAGTTTTCTCAACAACAAAGATATTACAACACAAAGTCTGAAAAACCATTTGCTTTCTTATTCCAATAACAAAATATGATAAACAAACTGAGCTCAAAGTCTCAGAAGTGCCTTTCAATTTCTATAGAGTTTCCTTCTTCATTGTTAAAAAAGAGATCCTTTATTACAATAGAAGAGAGTCCCTTATATAGCCTCTTCAAGAAGGACTCAGGAAAAGTAACACATCATGTTGCATTGAAATCTATTAAGAAGGTAGGATGGAACTTAGGGACATCTACCCATTTTCTTTTCTCAATGCAGAGAAACAAGTCATGCTATTGAAAATTTACATCTTTCAATGTCCACCTAGCTATCTGATCCTTCTTCATCATTCCTCTTTTTTTGGATATTTTAATTGGGTCCTTTATTGAGTTTGATGCTTTATTCCTTAGTCACTTTCTTTTGGTCTTTAGAAATTGATGTGTGACACATTCTGCTACTAAATAGGTGAGGACACGTGGCAACTTCCATGGGACTCTAAGAAACATTTATTTATAGAGGCTTTGAAACCTATTAGAAACTCAGAGTCACAGGTGCAGACACTCGGCACGTTCTACTTCATTTAGTCACTCATCCCTGGGTCCACCATGGTCTTTGCTTGAAACAGTGAAGCTAAGGGAATAGACTATGGATATTGACACTTGAAGGCTTCTAACAAGCTTCAAGAGTGACACATGGCAATATCCACTAATTCACAGAAACAAAGTTTAGTGAGGCTCAACCATCGACACTTGGTAGCATCCACAGGATTATGTTGGGATTTTGTCTTAATTCATTTCTTTTCCTTGGTCACTTTTTGCCATAGTAATTCCCTTTGCAAGGGCACTTGTGTCTTTGACTCTTGGGGCACTCCTTTGAACTTTGTTGCTTGAACCAACCATTGAACCAAGTTTTGGTTCAACGGTTCAAATGAAGCCTTGAACTGATTGACGAACCATTTGATTGAACCAAAGGATGAATAAAAGCATTGAACTACTTGATTGAACCTGTCTTTGAACCATTTGATGTTTAACCAATTAACCAAATGTTGAACCTGTTGCTTGAACCCGCCTTTGAACATTTTTGTTTGAACCAAGGCACTGAACCAATCCCGAAAATGACCAAGTGTTAGAAATTGATTCTTTTGATTGAACACACCTATAGAGTCCATAGATTTAAGCCTGAAAAATGAGGAATTTTAATGCCCAAGACAAATTTTAAAAATGGAAGAGACAATTTTGGTCTGTAAGACCAAAATAGTTCAAATGTTGTCCCAAAAATGAGTGATATTTTTGGGGGACAACAGGATGAATTCATGATAAAATTGAAATTTTAATTTTGCCCTAAATCATATCTTGTTCATTAAGGGGTTCAAATTGGTTTGAAATGCCTCCTAGATTAAATGATTCAATTCTTTGGTTATTTATGTATGACATGATAATAGGTTTAATTTCACTCCAAATCACATTGAATATATAATTTGAAACATGTTTAGGTGGCTCATCTTTACCCTAATTACTTCCATAATTAAACTAATCAAGATTTAAATTCATTTGTTTATGACTTCAAGTTTATTGAGCTCAAAACCACATTCTATACATGTAGAACTTGAATATAAATACATATTATTTATTTCCTTTAACTGAGCTAATGAAATTGGAGCTGATCAAGCCCCAAATCACATTTTATAGTCATGCAATTAGGATTAAGGGGCTTGAAATATCCCCAATTTCATTTAAATAAACAACTAAATTGGTAGTCCAAAGGCTAAGTTTTAGCCATAGGTTTTTAAAATGAATTTTATGACATCTTGTGATAAAATCAATTATATTGTAAGGCATATATGTTTGTGACATGTATATTTGTGACATATCTGAACTTGACAAAAGACAACTACTTATAGGATATACCTTGAAAATAAATCCTTACACTCAAAAAATCCTATCAAAGAGTAAGATAATACTAAAAAGTTTATAAAAGTTTTTTACAAGTTCTAAACATCACCAATTATCTGCAGAAACTAACGTAATCCTGTTTAACCAAATTTAACCTCTTTTAGGACTATATACACTCTTGACATAAAATTAAATGATGTTTGATTTAATTTTTGTCATTCTAAAACATAATTTGAATCTTGTGAAAAATATAAATTCCTTTTCAAATATCAACTTTTAAATAACTACTCCTTAAATAATTATAATATCACTGAACTATCTTTCAAACCTAATACTTTAGGTCCATTAGTACTCAGTTAGAGGATCCTTTCACTCCAATTGATTTTTGGATAATATAATTTATTTAATCATATAAAAAATGAAATAAAAATCACATCTACCAAATTATGAGTGATTTGGATTAGTGGATCACCAAAAAACAACTTTTAACTTCTTGACCTTGTCTAAGATGAACTAGCACTATCTGCATTTTAAGAAAGATTAGACTCATGTAAAATGAATAATAAATTGATTCATAGACCTTAATAAATATTTAATTATTATTAAATTCTATCAAATCTTGATAAGAACATTGGTCCCAAACAACAATATTAATCAACCAAACATTGTTCTTGAGACTGCTAGGCCTAATAGCTCCTTTAGTATGTCAAAATGTAAATTCAGATTTTAGGGTGTTGTGAATATATAATGTGATCATTATATTAATTAACTAATCACATTAATAATGTCTTTAATAACATAATTATGTTAATACTATGATCATGTTATTAATAGTATCACACTATTTGAATTTGAATTAAATTCCCATGCCTTTTGGCTCGGCAATGGCTTGGATTCCTTAGCCAAAGATTTAGACCTATTATTGTACAATGGTATTTTTAGATTTATGATAATAAACAAAAAAATTAAACTTTTATCACCAAATACACTTTTAATTTTGACATGAAAATTCAAAAACTTAATACCATCATGATGAGCATGTTCTCCTCTTTCAAAAATATGATTTTTAAATTTTTGGACTAATTTAAGGTTTCAAACTATGTTGATTTCTAAGTATACCTTTTTTAAGCTACTACATGCCACAAACACACATTCCTATACATGTTCATGTATGTTGTCTTTCATTGATCTAAGTGAAAAACAAGTTATATGGTCACAAACTAGGCCTAATTCTACACACGTTCAATAAAAAATGATTTTAATTTTTTTTTGAGGTAGTAAGATGCATCACATAGATGGCTATCCATTTTTTGTCAATTTTCATGATCTCTTTACTTGAAAAATTCATTAAAAATATTATTCATTGGAAAAATATTAAAAAAATAGGTCATAAATAAGATCTTATCTAAATTTTTCCCAAAGGGTTTCAAATAATATTAAATGTTGCTAAAAAATTGATGCATCGCAAGACCATCTATCTACTCTATTTTCTAAAAAAAATAGGAGTCACTCTTCAAAATTTAGATTTTTTACCTAGTTATCCTCAACCATTTTTTTAAAAAAAATAGTATTTTAGAAAATAGACTTTAAATGATAGATTTCATGTTCTTAGACCATCTTTAAATTTGGAGTGTAGGTATCTCAAATTATCTACATAATTTAATTTTTTTGAAATTTAAAGAGAATCTTGTCCTCGGGTAGGCTACTTTTTGTCCCACAACTTTTAAATATTTCAAAATTATTTTAGTAATAAAATATCCCTCAATGTTCACTGTGATAGTGGTAACACTTAAGATATGAAATATAACATTTTCTAAGTGATTTTTTCATAAGTAAATACAGAGGTAGTGCAGTGCTACAGAATAATTTTCTAGACCTCATTGCCTTTGATTTCTCAAACCACACATTTACCACATAGAGTAAAAATTTATCTATACATTTCAATTATTCCTATACCACCTTTCTCATGAGGAGGATATTAAATATTCTATACAACTTTGTGCTACCCATGAATTTGTTTGGCATTATACCATACTAAATCACTAAGAAGTTTGGCCAACTTATCATATGAAGCTTTAAAAGGGGCCCAACAAGAATAATAGTAAACATGGGTGGCTTATAGGAACTTCATACAAACCTCAAATTTTCCATTTAAGGACAAACATTGCATGATCTAGTACTTCACCTTTTTCTCCACTCAATCAATGACATACTACCATTGGTTGGAGGGAGAGATATAAGAAAAAGTTGTCAATAAATTTCAATTTCTCACCACTTTTGTGATACATTTCCAATTATATTTTTTGATCCATCCTGACATAGGAATCATGCTCTATCTGAAACTTTGGATTTTATCCCATTTTATATTAAAACTTGAGATTTTACATAAAATAACAAGGTAGTTCAAGGTATATTATACAAAAAAGATAGTAAATTGATTTGATGGAAAGAAATATAACAATGTCAGGAGTATTTTTCTATAAATTATTCTAGGCTTATCAGTAATCTTCCCTTTATTATTATTTCTACCAAGTAGAACGACATTTTACATGATATTATGACATCCGTATATACATAAACTCCATGTTATATTATATTCAGTGCAAATATTTGAAATTTTATACATGATAATAGAGTGGTTACATTTTTAGGTATTCTAAATGAGTATCCTATTCATCCGCATGCATTTCCTGCTCTACCCCCATTCCTAGAACATTCATTTATATAACCTATTTAGGTTAATTATATGTTGAAAACTAAGAATAACATACGTAACTTTCATATAAAATAAGTCCTTGAATGCCCATTACATCATAGGTCTATTCAGGTCGCATAGTAGTCATTATCCACTATTTGACATCCTATAATACTTTTATAGACAACTTTGTTTATTACAAAATAAACACAAACACATTTTTCATATATGCACAAGATTCCACTTGATACTTTGTGTACTAGGAATAATCATCATAAGTAGGATCATATGTGTCATGATGAAAATGATATATATATATATATATATATATATATATATATATATATATATATATATATATATATATGTACACACACATACTACAACAAATATCACCTCTCAAATGCATATACATATACATATGGGATTACTCTTTATGGTGGGTGACCTTTGTCATGCTTGATACAGGTCCTACATGTGATCATACCATTAATGAGGTCATTGATTAATAGGAATCTAATTTAAAAAATAAAAATATTTTAACTATATTAAACAATAAAAAACGTTAAAAAGTACCCAAAATATTAGAAAGAGGGCCTATGAATGACATATATAGCTAGTATACACTTATAATTTTTAAATAAAATTATAAGATATTATATGCACATTAATTTCACACTATAATTGAGTGAGTGTAGGATTTATAAGTTTCATATGACATGGACATTCATATTCATGATGTTCTAACACTAAGTGAGATGTTTTCCTATAATTAGGGCATCTCTTTATTAAATATATTAAGGTTACATATTTATATGAGAATTGCATTGATCAAATGGAGATACATTATATTGTATATACATGTATTTAAATTTCTTATAATACTTATATTTCTATGTGGATATTATATGTGACCATTTGTGATGATTACACATATTGATACTGTAAACTAGTTTTGTTTATTTTATGAAATATTGATGTTGTTTGTTATTACTTATTATGACCATTAGATGTTACATCCCTTATTTACATGCATCATTATCATTCTCTTTTTCATTATGTGATCATTGAGTTTTTATTACATTGTGTTCATATCTTACCTTATATGCATTTGACTTTTCATTTAATGTGGTTCTTGCCTAGTGTGACATTGATTTTTCCTTGTATATGGGTTTTTCCTTATGTGACATTCATATTTTATTATGTAGGGATTTTTACTTGTGTGACATTATGTGTTCATTGAGATTACTATATTTCACTCTACCTTTGTGTGACATTTAGTGATATTGTGTGTGCTACCATTGTTTTCTTTATATCCATGACATTGTATGCATATGTGTAGATGAATATAGGATTGTCTAATAAGATTATGGTGTCTTGATCCACATCATGAATATTTATACTTGTGTGGTTTCATGATTTATATCACATATCTTCCTTGGTACCTTATTAATTAGTGCTTATATATGTGATCAATGCCACTACATGCTTGATCACTATATTTATCTTTACATGACACTCGTATATCTTAGGATGTATGTTTCATAAATTATTGAATGATAAAATCATATTATGATGGTATATTCTCCTCATGTTATCACATGATTTACATTCTTATATATGTTTATAGAAAATTATGTGTTTAACTCGTTTATTTTAATATGAGTAATTAGTAGGATACATCCCTCACCTTAAAATGAAGGTATAATAGTGAGCCTATCATAGAGATAAAGATCCTCTCTCTCTCTCTCTCTCTCTCTATATATATATATATATATATATATATATATATATATATATATAAATATACATATATATATACATATATATATATACATATATATACATATATATACATATATATATATATACATATATATACATACATACATACATATATATATATATATATACATACATACACACACACACACACACACACACACACACACACATATATATATACACATACATACATACATACATACATACATATATATATATACATACATACATACATACATACATACATACATACATACATACATACATACATATATATATATATATATATATATATATAGACATACATACATACATACATACATATATATACATATATATATATATGTATATATATATATATATATATATACATATATATATGTATATATATATATATATACACACATCTATATATATCTATATATGTATATATATATATATACATATACATATATATATATATATATATATACATACATATATATATATATATATATATATGTATGTATATATATGTATATGTATGTATATATATGTATGTATATATATATATATATGTATATATATGTATGTATATATATGTATGTATATATATGTATGTATATATGTATATATATATGTATATATATATATATATATATGTATGTATGTATGTATGTATGTATGTATGTATGTATATAATTCATAATTTTGGTACATATTACATGATTTTAAGGGTTCATATTAGGTCATATTATCAATTTGGTTAAGACTATGATATATATTTTAAAATATATTTTGGGGAATATCAAATTCATATTTATAAATTTTATAAGTACATGAGTTTCAAGTTATCTTATTGGAGGAAAAGTGACATATAAATTTAGGGAATTATGTATTAGATTGATAGCATTAGATATGATTGTTTGGCATGGATGATGTTCATTATTGAACTTTTATATTTATATATTATTACTAAAGGTAACATTATAAATATAAAATGCATCTATAAAAAATAATTCATTTTATTCATATTTACCTATATGTCTAGTATGGATCTCCAACTTTACATAAAAACCTAATTTAGGGTTCCATATATTTAATATTGAACCTATGAAAGTTTCTTAAAGAGTTAAGTGAGAGTGTGGTTGAGATTATGCATCTATAAAAATAGTTATCTTTATTCATGAGGGTTTGGACATTTATCTTAGCAACCCATACTTTTACATAGAGACACTCACCTTAAGACAAAATCGCCCCAATCTCCAATACTTTAGATGTAAAACTGGTTTGCTTACTTAAAGTTATATTATTTCCTTGCTATTAAAAATTCAAAGTGTTTCACTGATTTCATTTATCTAAAGTTTCATATCATATGTGGACATTGCTTTTTGAATATTTTATTACAATTTTTCATGTGTAAATTTTGGCAAATATAACCTTTTCGTAAAGACAAATTGTGGATACAAACTAACATACATAATTTATTTACACTTTTATTATCACATTCTCAATGATAGAGTAAAATAAGGTAGTTTTTAGACACACATTTCATAGAAACTTTAAAATGTTAGTCTTGACCCACATTTACCTTACATTACATGTGCATACAAAAATTACTTTTTCCCAAACTATTTACTAGCCATTAACCTATATATGGGCTCTTAATTTTATGTCAACCAACAACTACAATTCCATAGTTTTTGACAAAATTAATTTTTATCCTAATGATATTGTATCCTAATCATCATATCGCTCTTTCCTACTTTATGGATGTCTCTTGTTTTAGCTAGATTGCTCTAATTTTTTAAAAAATCTACCCATACCAAATCTATCTACTTACCTCTTAATGGTCATATTCCTAAATTAAAATTTTTCATATGAGTTTCCCCATACATTTTACATCTTAATGGTGAGATACATTACACAAATATTTCACTCTTTATACACATTACACACAAGCCTATTTCGAGATAGTACACACCTATATAACACTATTAAGAGGCCATTTATATATATGTACATTGAGAAGAATATACCAAAAACTTATAGATCATAAACTATAAAAGGAGTATACCATATATAAGTTTTAAGAAACCAAGACAAGTCATGTTATCATAATTTCAATTGTCAAATTCCAAGGTATAGTTTGCATAGATACTACAGAATTGTTATTGCACACATACACCTAAATGAGATAACTACGTGCATTTTAGCCATAGTAAAAGTATTTTATATGTATAAAAAATTTATTCATTAAACAAGGGGTGGTTTAGGTTAGATAAAACCATGTTTTCACTCCCCTTTTTAGGTAAATCTAGTATCAAAAGTGGATATAGGGTTTCAAAGTGAAGGAGATAGAATTATGGAGATGCACATACAATTGAACTTCTAATATTACATAAAATAAAGGTTTAGATTCAGGTATAATAATTTATTTGATAAGAGTCATGCACATTTGAGAGGAATGTTTTCAAATAGATAAGATGCCTTTGGATTTTCATAGGCATCCATATTTTATTATATTTTTCTAGGAAAGTCTATCTAGTGGGTTCTTAGATTCAAGCAAATCTTAATCTAGTTTTTAAATTTTATACCACTTACATACAATCCCAAACATGAAATAAATAGTAATAAATGTAGTACATGATTGATTTTGGTCATTTATATAAATATTAAAGTGCAATTGGACATATAATTTTACATTCATACTTACATAATTTAGATCTACTTTATAAAATTTGAATGTTTATACTTTTTTACTTATTTAGATTTATTAATCCAAAATAATGTAAACCAATACATTATCATAAAAATAATCACAATGATGAAAATGCATTTAATTCATACATACATACATACATACATACATACATACATAAAATTAATTTTATGATTAATTTTATTTTTTAGAATGCTAATATTATTCATATTATAATGCCTATTTAACTTATCCAAAGTTGGAGAGAAAGCACTAATGATTTTGTCAAGGAGTCTTAAAGAGTAATCATTAAAATATGTATCATAGTTACATCTACAGTCATTCCATGAAGCTTTTAGACCATGTAAACCCATGTTATGTAGCATGCTATTAGACATCTTCTTTTGGATACACAAAATTGAAAGTAATTTAGAATTGACTATTTTTTATTTTATTTTAGTATAAGCCAAGGAGTCCAATAATAGTAAGAAATCACATATTTCAAAATTTTAATATCTTTTTAAAAAATACCCAAAGCTTTAATAACTACCAATTATGATAAGATAATATAAGAATTGGTCATAATATAAGACCACTACATGTTGTGGTCATTGAAGGATAAGACACTTTGAAAATTATCACCTAATCATTTATTATATGTCTTGACAAATTTTAAATCTTTCAAAAATTATTTTAGCAAAAAAATATCCCTCAATATTGATTGGGGTAATGGTAATACTTAAGGTATGAAATACAACACTTTTCTAAGTGAATTTGGCATAACATGAGCTAGAAGCAATGGAATGTTGTAGATTAATTTTACAAGCCTCATTGCCTTTGATTTAAAAAACCACCCATTTACCACATAGAGAAATACTTTGCTTTTACATGTCAAAAATGCATATCCCACATTTCTCATGAGGATGGAATTATATCTCATAGACAATTTTATGATACTCATGAGTTTTTTAACATTAGTCCATAATAAATCCCTAATAAGTTTGACCAAATTATCATATTAATATTTATAATGCGCCAAAAAATAATAATAGTAAACAAGGTTGGTTTATAGGAGCTACGTACAAACCTCAAATTATCTAGCTAAAGATAGAGGTTTTTTGATGTAGTATTCCATATTCTTATCCACTTGATCAGTGAAATATTGCCACCATTCAGAGGGAGAGATATAAGAGGAAATGAATTCCATGAAATTTCAATCTCTCGCCATTTTTTATACATTTCCATTTGTATTACTTCACCCATTCTAGCATAGGAATTATGCTTTATCTGAAACATTGGCTTCTATACCATTTTATCTTAGAACCCAAGCTTTTACATAAAATATCAATGTAGTTCAATGCAAATGATAACCAATTATAGATATGATTTTATATTATCATTTGAATTTTTAGGGGGATTTATTTCTTCATCCAAGTCTAGATATCTTATTTTTTAGACTGAAATTTAATCTACAATATGGTGAAGGCCATATGAGATATCAATAAGCTCACATGGTAATGCATCAAGTACATAATGTTTAATTTGGATGTTATTTAGAATAAATGTCATTTTATAGTTTTTATTGTTGGGATTTAATGACACTCAATCTAATTTAAAAGAAGTCATATTATTTGCTCTTAGAATCAATTCTTACTAACATTGGGATCTCTAGATTAATGATCTAATATGGTAGGTACTTAAAAATAGGAGATATATCATGGATAAAGTTGATAGTGTGGTCATTATATTTTTATTTTTCCCCAAACATCAGTGACTTGTAATTTTGGATTTACTCACGAAATGAGCATTTATTCAAATTAAGTGAGGTTAGATAATATCGTAGGTTGTATATAAGTGTAAATTTTATTAAATGTAGATAAAATATAGAAATACCTCTTTATAATGCATATCTAACAAGTATGTTTATCATAGGTATTCATTTTTGGAATACCTAGACATAATTCATAAAAAATGAAGCATGCATGTGTAAAGGAAAGATGATATATCCTTTCATGAAACCTTTTTTGTGTTTATTCACTAGTAAAATCACATAATGGTTGGAACATTCTAGTTTTTCTAACATGGTAATGATGTTGAAAATATTCATTGATATGTTCTTTGTGTACACAATAAGACAAGCAAGCACTTTTAATTTTTTATTTATTTCTCCATTGCTATCTACAAGAATTCTGAAGTGAAAATTATATTTTAAACTATAATAAGTACTATATGGAGTTTTATAATTTATACATTAAGATACTATTTAGTGAAAATGTGTAACCACATTATAAATATACCAATGAAAAAATATTTTATTTAGATGTGCTATATAGAGTGGAACTATATTAACTGATATTTTTAAGTACATATAAAATTACCTTGTTATGTTAAATATATTAAATAAAGTTACATCTTATGGTGTACATTCAACTTTGTAAAAACTTATTGAGATAAATTTGACGTGTTCATTGTCATTTTAAAGGTTCTTTTTAGTTTATAATTTAAAGTGGTACTTGTAGAAGAGCACTCTCTTAACAATCTCCCAGTTCTCATTAGATGATGGTGGTATCATGTTTATATCTTTTAATAGGATGCATATAAGTAAATTCAAATATTTATTTAACTTTGTGGCCCATATTTTTCATATGGAATCTTATAATATGAAATTTAGTGCATATTTATATTCACATTTTGCCTTTTGTTTTTACATTTTTTACAATGACAGGAAGTGTTAGGCTTTTGAATTAATTTTTTATTTTTAAATAAATAAATGAAAGTAGGGTAATATAAATTATTAATATTAATGTGGATAATTTTCATTTAAACTATAATTTATCATGATATTATAACAATAATTGAATCTTTCATGTTTGAAATTATTGTCTATTTAGAAATATCTACAGTCATTGATGATGTTTTCATTGTTGCACCATCTTATTAATACTACTAACTTAGTTGATGTGCCCCAATTATATTTGGGTTGTTGAAGAATTATATATTTGATAAATTTATTATAATTTTTCCATAATTACCCAAATTATTTTCTTTCCTGATTACATAAATTATAATGAGCAATGTATTAGAAATGCATAAATAAGCCAAAATTTGGCCCTTTTCCTAACAAAAGGTTCCCCAATGGCCTAATTTTATGCTATATATACATTTTTATTATAATTTTAGTTTTATTTTAAATTTGGAATTTCCATATGGTCTTTTATAAGTGGGATAAATAGTAGCAAACAAACAATTCCAGGAATGTCCACCATATTATTCATAGTTGTGCTTTTGATCTCTTCAATAATTTTGAAGTGTAATTGGTATAGCAAGATAGAATGATATTATTCAACATAATTATTAGAAGAGAAAAACATGTCAAGAATTGTATCCCTTGGATTTTTTGAGTTATTATATTTTTTTTCATATTTTAAGATGCAATTTATTATTGATAATTTCGTACTAGCTCATATAGGATTAAACAATGAAGTAACCACCTAGTCAAAACAAGTTACATTTATCTAGTTTCGTTCATTTTCAATAAGGTTAAATATAAAAAATTACATCATACTAGTGTTTTTTTATTATTTATTTACATTTATATTTTGAATAACTCTATCCTATGTAGTCCAAGATTTTTTGTAAGGATTTAAATGCCCAACTACAATGATTGGAGCCATTTGTGTGTGTGTTTTGTTTCATGTGATAATTATAATTATTTTTCAATGGAAATAACTTTTCAATGGTTGAAGATATTCAAAAATAAAATTAAAATAAATATAAGAATAATTAATATATTTTTTTCTTTTGGGTATGATAAATTATTATAAAACAAAAAATGAGGAAAAGAATAGTTAGCTTGAAATTTTTAAAAGTGTAGTGAATAAAAAGCATTGATTTTTTTTTATGTAGAATTTAAAAAAAATGCTTTACGGATGATAGTAAAGTGTCATAATCATGTAAATGAGGAAATTAAGAAACCTACAATTAGCCTATGAGGATTTTATATTTTTTGATAATTTTATATGAAGTTATATGGTTTTGAAACATGTATACTAATTCTAGTGTTCTTAATAGGTTGTGTTTTGGAAATATGTGAATAAAATAGATTGAATATAAAAATTATTGATACCAATATTGTATCATGTTACAATGAAAAATATTTTTTTAAAATATAACTAATAAATTAGAATATACAGTGTATATAGAAGTGAAAACATATAACTATATTAACTGATATTTTTAAGTAAATAAAGCTACATATTGTGGCTTAAATTAATATTTGTGTGAACTTATTAGGATACATTTTATTTTTTCATTGTAATTTGAAAGGTAATTTTTAGTTTAAAATGTAAAGTGGTAATTTTAGAAAAGCACTCTCTTAACAATCTCCCAATTCTCATCAGATGATGGTGGTATCATTTTTATATTTTTGGCTATCATGAACATAAGTAACATTTTTAAAAAAAATTTGTGGCCCATATTTTTCATATGTAATCTTATAATATGAAATTCAGCACATATTTATATTCACATTCTACCTTTTTCTACATTTTTGACAATGCCAAGAACTGTCAGTCTTTTGAATTAATTTTTCATTAAATTATTTTATTTTTAAATAAAGAAATGCAAGTAGGGTAATAAAAATTACTCATTTTAATGTAGATTATTTCCATATCAACTATAATTAAACATGATTTCATAATATAACCTAAATCGTGTATTTTTAAAATTGATATATACTTAGAAACATCTGCAATTATTGATGATGTTTTCATTATTACACCATCTCATTTGTACCACTGATTTAGTTGATGTGCCTCAGTTATATAATTGTTGATGAAGAATTATCTATTTGATCAAATCCATATATTTTTTTGAAACTTTATTTTATAAGATCACTTGAATCATGCATGCTCAAAATTGTTATCTATTTAGAAAGGTATGCAATCATTGATGATGTTTTCATTATTACAATATTTTATTTGTACCACTAATTTAGTTGATCTGCCTCAGTTATATTTGTGTTGATGAAGGATTTTATATTTGATCAAGTCCCTATAACTTTTCCATAATGGGCCAAATGATTTTAATTCATCATTATGAAAAATAGAATGAGCAATATTTTAGACAAGCACAAATAAGCCAGAATTTGGCCATCTTCCTCATGCAAGGTTCTCGAATGGCCTAATTTGATGTTATATCTACATTTATATTCTAATATTTGTTTTCTTTCAAATTTGGAACTTTCATAATGTATTTTAAAATTGGAGGCAATAATAATAGACAAAATAATGCCAATAAAGTCTAACATATAATTCATAGTTATAGTTTAATCTCCTTTAATAGTTTTGAAGTGGAATTAGTATAGAAGGATAGAATGATATTCTTCAACATAATTATTAGAGGAGAACATCATGACAATAATTTTATCCCATGTATTTTTTGCATGATTTTATTTTTTATTTTCATATTTTAAGATGCCATTTAATACTAAGTATATTATAATAGTTCATATAGGATTAAATAATTGAGTAAATACCTATGCAAAAGAAGTTACATTTATCCAATTTCCTTCATTCCCAATAATGTCAAATATGAAAACTTACATCATAATAGCATTTTTTGATTAATTATATACATTTCACTTTCTAGTAACTTTGTCTTGTATAGTCTGAGATTGTTTTTAAAGATTTAAATTCCTAACTACAATGATTGGAATCATTTGTGTGTGTGATTTGTTTCATATGCTAATTGTAATTATTTTTCAATGGAAATGAATTTTCAATGGTTGATCATATTTAAAAATACAATGTTAATAAATAGAAGCATATAATATTTTTTTCTTTTGGGTATGAAATATTCATATAAAACAAAAAATGAGAAAAATAATAGTTAGTTTGAAATTTTAAAAATTATATTGAATAAAAAGCATTAAATAAATTTTTATGTGGAATTATAATAAAAATACTTTATGAATGATAATAAAGTGTCATAATCATGTATAAGAGGAAATAAATAAACCTACAATTAGGATATGAAAATCTTATATTTTTTTATTATTGTATATGAAGTTATATGGTGTTGAAACATGTTGTGTGTTAATTATAGGGCTCTTAATGGGTTATGTTTTTGAAATATGTGAATAAAATAGATTGAATATAAAAATCACTAATAACAATATTGTAGTTTGTTACAATGACAAATAATGTTCTAAAATATAACTAACAAATTATAATATAATGTGTATATAAAATATAAAAACATATAAATTAATACATTGGAAATTAATAAAACATATATAAGTTCCAAATTTATTGTTTGCATTATTTATATGACATATATATATTATTTAATTATTTTTAACATTTTAGTGGAATGGTTAATATATACAAATTGAATTAGAATTAAGGATGTATCGATAGTAATCTAATAATAGAATAAATTAATTATAAATATTACACATATGTTTTAGTATTGTAGATCTTACATCAAATATTTATTGGGTGACATAATTACGGGTATGAAATATACAATATGTTTGTTTATTTTTTTGCACAATATTACATAATAACATTAGAATAAGTAATTATTATAAATGAAATAATAATAAAAATATATATAAATCTATAATAATATTTATTTCCATTATATATTCATTGAAGAAAGGGTTAAAATAAATTTATCAAACTAATTTGATTATTTAACATTATGAGGCTTATATCCTTTATTTTGGAAATGCAATTTAGACTTGGGATTCTATGTTTATATTCCATTATGGATAAAAATCTATCTAGGAATGTATTTTATCACATGTTTAACATTAACATAATGAAACAACCCCAAACAAATTAATGAGCATCCGTTATTTCAGAGTTCAGAGCAAAAAAAGTGAAATGGTTTAATATATGCAACTTGGTTTTGCATGACCTACCACAACTCCCATAACCAAATTTATGCACATGTAACCCTTAGATAGGTTAATTACCCCTAGAATATTCTATGGGAAAGATTATTACCCTAGAGAATCCTTCATGTAGATTGGATTGTATCGATATGTGATCCATAGTAACAAGCTTGAAACTATATGGTGGTAAACACCTTCCAAATAGGACACATAAGTGTCTTTATCCTGTCAAGTCTTGACTCACATCTACATAATTCTAGTTATAGGTTCGGTTATATTATTCACCCCTTCATTATATTTTAGATTATAGGAAAATATCATCTTAACAAGAAGCCATTTCAAGTTCATATAGTATCCTTTTGTAAGTTGACGTTTGTAAGGAAGAAAATGTATGTATTTTAATTAACATAATTAAAGGCATAATATGAATAAGTTAACTGGTTTATAAATACACTTATATTTCATGAAATTATAATATAAATATTCATTTAATATGTTTCATACAAATGAAGATCTATTTATAGTACTATCCCTAATTAGATCATTATACCATGATATGTAGTTCAAGAATCCTTGTACAAAGTAACTTCATTCAACACGTAACTATAAGTTAATAAAATAAAATTTCATTATTATAATCTTCATCAATATCATAAATGACTATTATTATTTTGATTATAGTGGCTACTTATTCTTACTAAACCATCACATAATTAGCCACTTAGAGATTTAAATCTCTCAAATGTTGATCACTTGTCAATTGGTTTTGGGGTAAAGAAAGTATGGCACTTATAAAATGTTGTGTTTCACCTTAGTTTTCATGATTTATTCCTTTATTAACATCAAGCTATTTAAGATAATAATATATAAGTTTAGAAATTATTATCAGGTGTCATTAAGACGGTAATAAATTTTAAAATCAAGCATGTTTTTAAAGCTTCCATAATATGTTCAGTTTCTTTATCGTATTCATCTCAGTTATTTTAAGGATCACAATGTTAATCCAATTGAATATTTAATTTATATTATGTATTGATAAATTTTTAATATAAGTGGAAGTAACTTCAGTGCATTTTGACACTCTAATGTTAATTCAAAAACTTGTATTGCTTTATTAATAATAAGAAAAATAGTTTGCAATAAATATCTTCCACTCTTTGAATTGATTCTCTCTCCTCTTTAGGAGCTCTTAGCTTCCATCTTATAATAGGATTATGAAATTAATATAATTTTTAAGTATTCTTGCATGTTGGTTGTGACAATCAAAATACCAATCAAAGGAAATCTAACTTCATGAATTAATTCAATATACAAATTTGAATAATAATTCTCAATTAAATGTACTTAGATAAGACATGTTTAGTAAGTGAAAAAATAGATGTGTTTATTATCTTTTAATGGTAAAGACTATAATAAACAATACTTATGAAATCAAATTACCTAAAAACAATAATATGCAAACTTATGGTATGGTTGTAATGTGTGAAAAAGGATCATAAACATAAACTCAACAACAATTTATATTGATGGAAATTTATCACATGCATAGTGCCTTCTTAGAACTCATAAAGAACATAGAAATTGTATAATAAAAGTGATGTTATAGTAGTAAAAAACACACAATTAATAAAATAAAACACCCTGTATTGGTATACAAGTGCATCCATAAATTCTATGCTCAATAATATAGTTTTAAGAACTAGTTTAGGAATATAAAATCATATACAAAGTGATAATCACTAATGAACTGTTAACCTTTTAACAAATTCATTCATTGAAATTTACTTAACCCTACATCTACTTGGAATCATACTTAACCAAATAAAGCATTAAATCAACAATAAAAATATCATTGAAATGAATAATAAAAAATATATATAAAATCAACTTGTACATAAATATGACTGATTATTATTTATTCTTAAACATGCTAAAATAAAAAAATAAATGATAAAATATATAAAATAATAAAATAAACTATCTGATTCTAGAAATGTTCAATTGACTAATATAACTTCTCCACACTATCTATTCTAATGAAACCTACCTTATGAGCCCTACCAATCAGTGTCCCTTACCACCTCAAACCATCAGCTACGAGGTGGATTCTAATTTATAGGTTTTTGGATAACAGTCTAAGTAATAAGGATAAGATCCATCACTAATTTAAAGTAGTTAAAAAAAATCCATCACTAAAAATAATGTACACAAAGATCAAAAACCATATGTTTTACTTCTAAAGGTTATCAGGTACCAACTATAAATTTAGTTAAACGAGAAAATCGTTGTCCTATATTCCTGGTGTACCACAATTAAAATATACCACTATAAATGATATAAAATTTATTCTATAACCAATAAAAAATAATAAATATTCACCTAAGTATGTACATAAAATAGAGAACACAGCACCAAGTTTTTAGATGCTTTGCCCTTTTACTAGTTTTTTAGGTATACTCATTTCATCACATGTAAGTGGTGAAATCACTATATCTGACCCTTTTGTATGGTTGGGTTAAAATAAATAAAATACATACTACTTTAATAATATTAATTAATTATCAAGGGTTTGAGAAAAAATATTGTGTAACTAAAAACCCATTTTAAATCTTATAAACACCAGGTAAGACTTTTAAATCAAAATGCAAATTTACCATACCCAAAAATTGTGAATCAGTTGGTTATAAACCCACATATATCCATATCCCAACTAATTATCAGGTGAGGAAAATAATCTATAATATCTTTTGATGATGAATAAATTCCAATAATAAAAGAATAATTTTAAATAACCAAAATAATCTCGAAAATGGAATTCTAGCTAGATGTCTCAACAAAATATAGATAAAATCCATCCATAAACAATATTTCATTCAAGCAAAAGAATATTGAATTTTTTATATTCCAAATAGCTATTTCACTATATAAGAAAATAAAAAATTAAATCTAGCCATCTAAATGAGGCATCTCCCTCTACAGGGTTGAAACACCCAACACATAATAAATGCAAAATAAATCATAAACCCCAACTCAAACCCTACAACTAAGAATTACAAAAAAAATATTTATCTAATATTTCTTGCTATGTCTAGGTAAGGAGATGATTAAAATAGTTTAATGTTTTAATAAATAACCATTTTATTATTTTATTTAAAAAATCCAAAAAATTATTTTTACTAGAAATAAAACTAGGTCAACCAAGGATAGAATAAAACTAAACATTCATTATTTACTAATATAGAACCCTTTTAGGCTCATCAAGAAATCTATTAACTTTATTATGATCCTGAAACAATATTTTATTATTTTTATTAGAACAAGAAATCAAACCCCTTTATTTTTTACAAAATAAAAACAATAGAACTTATTTGTTTGCTACTCCTGTGGAGGAAAGAAAAATCATAAATTTCTTACTTGCCAGCTTCCTTGTCCTTTCCCCAAGTGTTATGCTCAGCCTTTTATATCCATCACCCAAGTTATTTTTTTCTACCCTTCATTATTTTTCCTTCATTCCCAAAATCTCTTCCCATCTTTCCTCTCCCCCCCTCCCACAACCAAATCTCTTTGGAAGTTGTGCCCCAATCTCTTCCATATGCCAAGATCCATAAAATAAAATGATTTTTACCCAACACCAAAAATTAGGTTTTTGATTATTGTTTGCTAAGATTCAAAGTACCATTCCACCCTTACCAAACACCATGATTTCCCAAATCATGTCTTTTGATTTGAAATTAATTAACATACCAAGTAAATTTGTAACCCTAACATGGGGTTTAAAATATCATTTAAACATTAACATAGCATTTCACCTACTATGTCTAAGTCATTTATTATCACAAAATAAAACAAACCATTAAAATTTTGCTACTATGCCTAAGTTACTTAGGCTTAAGTCAAAATAAAAAATCCTTTATTGCTCATGCTAAACATTACAAATTTTAAATGCTTCTATAAATTTTCAAGACAAGCTAACTTGAGCTAGTAATTAATGATCATGTCTAATTAAAACATTCATGAAAATAGGAATTACAAGTTGAATTATATATGATCCAATGATGGCCCAAAAGTGAATAAAATAATGATTATGTACAACACAACGAGATAATAATATCAAGTATAGAAATAGTTAAAGCAACCAAAAATCACATAGTGAAATTGATAAAGCAACTACTACCAAGAAGTCAGTGATAAAACAATCAAGATAAAATCAACAAAAGTCAAAAAGATGATTCAAACAAGAATAAGAGAAAAAGATGATTAAAAGTGATGAAAAACAAAATAGATAGACTATTGCATAGTGACTATGGCACAAATATGACATCCCTATTTACCTATGTAAATTACCCAATTGCTCATTGCCCTTATCCATTTTCCCTTGACCACTAAAGTCCACCACTATCCTAGATCATTTCACCTATATTGGCACCCACAAAATGGAATCAACAACACCTACACAATATAATAATGTATAGCTAAAAAATAGTATAATATAGGAAATAGAGTACTGTAATCAAATTAACACATATGAAAAACATACTACAACTATAGTATTTAGTCCAATGTCAATAATAACCAACTAGATATGATTTGAAATAGATTATAACATCATTTTACATAGTACTGACAAACTAATAGTTAAAATGTATAGACAAAGAGTATAAAAGTATGATGGAAACATATAAGAGTCTATGAAAATAATGTATATAGGCTATGTTATAACATCTTCCTCCCCTTAAAGAATAGCCATCTTGATAATAAATCAAAATAACAAGGCATAATCATGTTTAAACAATAGTGTATACTCCTTAGATATATACTTCGTACTTTACGAGTCTCATTTTATAAGGGCCTACTAGATTTATCTATTTCTTAATTTAATTCTATGATGGCACAATATTTTCACTGAGTCCATCTACATATTTTACTTTTATTTTACATGTAGATTTTTTCAACCCAACACATGAGATAGATTAGGTATGTATTTCCTTAGTAATGCAATATAGAACACATAATGAATTATTGACATAGAATGAGGAAAACCCAACTGGTAGGCAATAGGGTTGTTTTTTTCCATAATGTCAAATAGGATAACAAAGCGAGTAGACAACTTGGAGGTTTTTCCAAACTTGATTGAACTTTTCTGTCATCTTACACAAAAAAACCTTTTCACTAATAGTAAATTCACAAGGTGTTTTCTTTAAATCAACATAACTCTTTTCTCTATCATAAGTAACCTTCATGTTTTGACATATTATGGCCATTTTCTCATTATATTCTAACAACAATTCTAGACTAGCAATGGACCAATTTTTTAAGTTACCCCAACCAAGTGGAGTTCTACATTTATACCCATATAAGGCTTCAAAATGAGTCATTTTAATTATATAATGATAAGAGTTGTTATAGACAAAATAAATTAAATGGATATAATCCTCCCACTTGGTCTACCAATCCATAATATACATGCACAACATTCCTTTGACTACTTGGTTCAATTTTTCAGTTTGACCATCCATTTTTGAGTAGTATGAAGAACTAAAATTTAACTATGTGCCAAAGGATGTAGTCAATGTTTTTTTGAACCCTAATGTGAATAGCTTATCTCTATCAAAGATAATTACCTCTAGAATACCATGTAATATAACTACATCTTTCACAAAGCATTCAACAAAAATAGTAACATCATCAATTAAATTCATCGTAATAAAGTGACCAACCTTGGTTACTTTGTCAATTACCATCAAAATATTGTCATGCTGATAGTGTTAATAACCACCAAGATCTGTCATGACGACTATGGGATTTAGGTAATCCTATAATAATATCATGTGAAACCACTACCCATTTGTCTCTTGGTATGTCATGTGGATATAATAAACCCCCATGATGGTAGTGTTCAACATTTACATGTTGACATTGTAGAAATTTTACCACAAAGTTGACAACATATTTCTTTAAACCAGACAAAAAATAGAGCCTTTTCAGCTCATGGGTCATTTTTGTGACGCTTGGATGGGCAAAATAGTGTGTTGTATGCACTTCCTTTAGTATAATATTGCATAGTCCACCTGATTTGAGTACAAATATTTTATTTTCATGCCTTACAAGGCCATCTTGCTCAATAAAAAAATTAGCAAATTCTTTTATCAAAGGCTCATTAGCTAGTCGATCACTTACTTCTTAGAATTAAATATTATCAAGATGTTATTCTAAGACAACACTAAAAAAAATCCATTTTAAAAATAAACAAGGTAATAAGGTATTTATGGATGCTAATTACATCAACTATGCAATTTTTCTTACCTTTATATAAGAGATGTCTTTGTAACAATTACTAATAAATTCTATCCATCATCTTATGAAAATAGGTGTTCTAGGCTATGGTGATCATGTTTCACCTTGAAATGTTTACCTAGAAAAAAATGCTTCCACTATTTTAATGCATGCATTATGGAAGCCCATTATAAATCATGTATGGGATAGTTAGTTTTAGCTTCCTTAATCTTCTGAGATTTAGGCCACCACTTTAGCATCATGGGCAAAAATTCTTCCAAATCCTTCCTTAGAAGCATTATCCCATACCTCAAAATGACCATTTAAATAAGATATAATTAGAATAGGAGCTATTATTATGAATTATTTGATCTTTTTGATAGCCTCTACACATTGACATATTCATGCAATTTTTTTGCCTTTACACTACAAGGATGTAATGGGCTTGGCTAGGCAAGATAAATTTTCTACAAACTACCAATATTATCTATACAAGCCTATAAAACTATGTACTTTATGCATGTTATATGGATCAAACCACTCTTTAATGGCTTAAATATTTGTTATATCTACATCAATTCCTTTCTTGGATATCACATGCCCCAAGTGATGTATTTTTGTTTGGTAGAAGGTGCATTTAGATAGATTATAGAGCAACTTGTGTTGTCTTAATCTTTGTAAAATTAACCTTAAATTTTTATCATGTTTAGCTTCAATCTTGGAGTAGATGAGAATGTTATCCAAGAACATTAGTACAAATTTGTCTAGGAAATATCTTAAAATGTTGTTCATTAGATTCATGAGTATTAAAAAAGTGTTTGTGAGACCAAATGGTAGAACAATGAACTCATGTTGGCCATACCAAGTTTAGAAGGTTGTTTTGTATATGTCCTCTTTGATCCTTATCTGATGGTACTCGCATCTTAGATCAATTTTGGAAAATGATGTTGAATCTTTCATCTGACTAAACAAACCATTGACTTGGGGTAACAAGTAATGATTATTAATCATCACTTTATTGAAAATATGATAGTTAATGCATAACCTTAAATTACCATCTTTGTTTCTCATGAAGACTACCAGATCATCCCAAGGTGACATATTTGGTTGAATGCTTCTACTATCCAAAAGTTCATGTAACTGAACATTCAACTCTTACAGATCTACCACATTCATTCTATAAGGAGATTTTGATGTAGGGGATGCCCCTAGATTAATCTCAATAGAGAAGTCAAATTCCCATTTTAGTGTTAGATCACGTAAGCTTTTAGGAAAAAAATTTAGAAATTTCCATAAAATGGTAAAAACTGAACAAGATTTTCTTCCTCCTTAGGAAGTTACTATAGTTGGAATACATAGAGATCACACCCTTTACGAACAACCTTCTTTAATTTCAAGGTTGAAATAATTTTCTAAATTTTTGGCCCTTGAAGTCCTTAAATTTCAACAAGTTTTCCATTCTAATTAGTGCATTGCATCCTCTTTGCATAGAAATCAAGTGTTGCATGGTCTTATTGTAGCCAATTCATGTCTAATATGATGTCACAAGTTCACCATTATTTTTAAGGAGCCCAAATCAAGTTTAGTTTACTCTAAAAATTATTGAATAGGCACCCTCTTATAGATACCAAACTCAACTTCCCATCCTTCTCCTAAAAACATAGATGTTTGCTTGAATTTATTTAATACAACAAGTAAAATAAAACTTTTTACTATACCAAAATCAATTACAACATATATAGAGTTACCAATAAGATTACCTCTTATCTCTATGAGAGTGGTTTGGAATTCATCTTTCTGATTGTCTACTACTACATATGCTCTATGGTCTAATAGTTGTCCTAATTTTAACTTTGGGAAATCTTTGTAGTAGTGGTTATCACCTCATTCCTAGCACACCACTATATTTTATGGGCTACTAAAATATTGTTTACCCATGTGAGTAGTCAACATTATATATTTTTGTGTCGGTCCTCCTAAAAGACCCATTTTTAGAGTTTCCTTAAGTTTTCAAATTCTTTTTTTGACCTTAGAATCGATTGAAATTTCTATTGTTCCCTTAGAACATGTAATTCTGGTAAAATTTCCTAAAAATTTGAGATGTGAGTGTTAGATTTTTAGATTTTGAATTTTTCCTATTCATTTTGAAGTCTTGTCTCACTTTTTGCCAAGACTTTTATTTTTCTTTTGCCCTATGGGTAGAATCTGTAGTAGCTACCAACATCTTAAGATTAGTCATATTGACATCTTGCAACAATATTTATTTCAACCTCAACTTGAACTTGGTTATTTTTATCTCTTCATCATGCATGTAGTCTACATAATGTATCATATTTAAAAATTTATTCTCGTGTTCTATTACAATAATGTTTTATTGCTTGAGAAATTGAAAATTTGTTATTTTTTGCTCTTTGAAGTTTAAATTTAAGTACTTGTTTCAAAATTGGCTCTCAAAAGTTGGTTAGGTAAGGGTAATAGGCTGATACCCTTGTAAAAAGTAAAGATAATTACATCATAGGGAAGTATAACCCTTTAACTGATAGACAACAAACCTTGCCTTCTCATTAGATGACATGTTATTAAAATTAAAGTATTTATATAGATTTATGAGCCATGCATCAACTACATCTCTTGATTACTTAGCTAAAACTTTAGATGGGGGAAGCTTTTGGATATCTATGATGATCATGTCTACCATTATTATTGGTACATCCTAGAGTGTTTGATCCCTTATTTGTACAGCTTCTAATTGAGGGACTTCTTCCTAAGGAGCACTCTCAAGTTTGTTTAACTTTCACTCTTGATTTTTAATTTTTCCATGAATAAAATTTAGAACAAACAAGATTCCATGAATGATTTCTTCTTGCTTATCAATTGGGTTATTCCTAACTACATTAGCATTCATTTCTTTCTTATTGTTATTGTAATTATCATTGTTTGGAAGAGGTTCATTTCTGATTCAGTTTAGATTTTGGGTAGCATGACCATTACCTTAGCTTCTAACTCTACCTCTACCTCTTGAGAGTAGCCTATCAATACATTGATCACTATTAGCTTGATTATTGCCAACCCTAGTCTTAAAAAATTTCATTAGAGGTCACCAAACATTTTATTACATAGATTTTAGCAAAAATAAATTATTCTAAGTCTTATTTAAATCTATGTTTTAGAATTGATAACTTATCATAGGCTCTGATACTAGGTGAAAAAACCATTAAAAAAGAATTGGAGTGACCCTTGCTTCATATTTCATAGTAGAAAAATTTAAACCATTTAATTTATGTAATTTTGTTTTGCATGACCTACCATAATTCCCATAACCATATTTATGCACATGAAACCCTTAGCTAGGGTAACTACCCTTAGAATATTACATAAAGAAGATTATTGCCTCAGGGAACCCTTCATTAAGTTTGAGATGTATCGAAATGTTATCCATAGTGATAAGTTCATAACTATATGGTGTAAGACACCTTGACAATAGGACCACCTAGGTGTCCTTATCCTATCTAGTAGACTCACATCTACATAAGTTTGGGTATAGGTCAAGGTAGATTATTCACCTATTCATTATATTTAGGATGCCAAGGAAATATCATTCTAATAGGGAGCTATTTTTAGTTCATACAACATCATTTTGTAAGCCAGGTTTCTTAATAATAAAATGCTTTTATTTTAACTAACTTAAGTAAAGGTGTAATCTAAATAAGTTAAAGAGTTTAGAAATACATTTATAGCTCTTTAAATTGTAATAGAAATCTGCATTTAATAATTTCATGTAAACAAAGAGTCCATAATAGTACCATCCCATATTATATCATTATATCATGATCTATATTTCAATAATATTTGTAATACATGGATTCATTTAACATGTAACCATAGGCTACTGAAATCAAATTTAACTATTATAATCTTCATCAAGATCATAAATAACTATTATGTTTTTTATTATAACAACTATTTATTTTTACAAAACCATATCATAATTATCAACTTAAATATTTAAAATTATCAAATGTTAATCACTTGTCAATTGGTTTTGACATAAGAAAAGTATGCCACTTAAAAATTGTTGTGTTTCACCTTAGTTTTTGTGGTTTATTCCTTTAGGAACATCAATTTGTTTATTCTAACAATATAGAACTTCAACAACTATTATCAAGTGCCACTAAGACACTAACATATTTTTAGAACCAAACATGATTTTTAATTTTCCATAATATGATCAGTTGTTTATCATACTCATTGAAGTTATTTGAAGGATCATAATGTTATTCTAATTGAATAATTAAGTTTTGTGAAGCATTAATAACTTCTCAATATAAATGGAAGTAACTTGAGTGTATTTTAACATTTTAATGTTAATTTATAAACTTCTTAAATGACTTATACTATATACATTGATTCTCTTTCCTCTTTAGGAGCTCTTAGTTTCCAACATATAATAGGATTATGCAACTAAAAGAATTTCCAAGTACTCTTGTATATTGGTTGTGACAAGTAAAATACCAATAAAAGGAAATATAACTTCATGAATTAATTCAATCGATAAATTTAAATAATAATTATCAATTAAAATAAATTGGATAAGACATGTTCAAAAAGTGGAGCAATAGATATGTTTAATATCTTGTAATTAAAAATATTAGAATAAAGAACACTAATGAGATAAAATTGCCTAAAATTATAATTTATAAACTTATGGTATGGTTGTAATGTTCCTAAAAGAAAAAATAGGCTCAACAACAATTTATTAACATGTCATTTAGTGATTTTATGGATGGAAATTTATCACATGCATAATGCCTTTTTAGAACTCATAACAAACTTAGAAATTTGATTCTAAAAGTGTTTTTATAGTAGTAAATAACTCAAAAGTAATAAAATAGAAGATCTTGTAATTTGTATACAAGTGTAGTGACAAGTTCTATTCTCAATAATATAGTCTTGAGAACTAGTTTAGGAATTTAAAATCAAATACTAACTGATAATCACTAATGAAATGTTAATCTTGTAACAAATTTATTTACTAAAATGTAAATAAAATTTTAACTTGTAATAATTAACCTTTTATCTACTTAGAGACATACTCAAATTAAACAACTAAAACATTACATCAATAATACAAATAGTACAAAAATGAATAATGCAAAATAATATAAAATCATCTTGTACATCAATCTAAGTGATTATAGTTCATTCTTAAACATCCTATAATACAATAATAACTGGTAAAAAATTAAATAATATAATATACCCTTTAATTTCATTAATGTTTATCTGAGTAATATATCTTCTCTACATGATCCATCCAAACGTAACCTATCCTCTGAGCTCCCCAATTCGGTGGCCCTTACGACCCCCAACCATTATTTGGGAGGCAATGTCCAATTCTTAGGTTTTTAGGATGAGTGTGAGAAATAAGCATAAGAGCCATCATTAATTTTTAGTAGTTAAAAAACATGCCATAAATAAAAACCAAGTACATAAAAACCAACAAACATACAAGGATTTAACACCATTTATTTTACATCTAAAGGTTTTCAAGTAGCAACTATAAATTCATTTAAACCATTCAATGCTTGTCCTAGATTACAAGTGTACCATTGTTAAAATTAACGTCTATAAGTGATATAAAATTATTTGATAAATCTAATAATAAATAATAAATATTCACATAATGTGTACATGAAAAACATATAACACAACACCAATATTTTAGATGCTTTGCCCTTTTACTATCTTGTTAGGGATAGTCATTTTATCACTTGTAATTTGTGAAAACACTATATCTAATACTTTTGTATGGTTGGGTCAAAATAAAAAATACATACCTTTTAAATAATATTAATTAAGTATCAAGGGTTTGAATAAAAATTATTTTGTAACTAAAAACACATTTTAAAACTTATAAACACTAGCTAAGACTTTTAAATAAAAATGTAAATGTACTCTATCCAAAAATGGCGAACTAGCTGGTTATAAAAACACATATACACATGGCCTAACTACTTATTAGGAAAGGAAAATAATCTATAATTTCCTAAAATAATGAATAAATTCTAGCCATAAAATAATTATTTTAATCAAGTAAAATTATCTCTAAAATATAATAATAATTGGTTGTCATAATAGAATAGAAATCAAATCCATCCATAAAGAATATTTCATTCAAGAAAAATAATCTCCAAGATTTCTATTATAACTTTTTATCTCAATATAAAGTAAAATAAAAAATAAAATTCAAGAATTTAAATAAGGCATCCCCCTCTACAAGGTTGAAATGCACAACACAAAACAAATTCAAAATAAATCATAAACTTCAGCTCAAACCCTATGGTGAGGCAATGAAAAAAATATTTATCTGATTATTTTTGCTATTGCTAGGTAAGGATATGAACCAAATAGATTAGAATTTTTAAAAATAACATTTTTATTTTCAGATTTGAAAACCCCTCAAAAAAATTACCAGAAATAAAACTAGGTCGAAAAATTATATAATGAAGATAAACATTTATTTTTAACTACTAAAGAACCTTAACGGTCTCATCAAGATATCTATTGATTTATATATGATCCTAAAAAAATTATTTTATTGTTTGTAGTAGGAAAAGAAATTAAAACCCTTAATTTTCTATAAAATAAACAAATCCACAACTTATGTGTTTGTTACTCCCACGGAGGAACGAAAAATAAAAATTTATTACTTACCATCTTCCTTGTCCTCTCCTCATGTGCATGCTCAACCTTTTATATCCACAACCGAAGTTGATCTTTATTTGTCCTTCATTATTTATCCTTCTCTCCCAAAATCTCTTCCCATATTTTCCTCCAAATCTCCTCAACAACAACCACAACCATATCTCTTTGGAAGTTGTGAGTCCATCTCTTGCATACACCAAGATCAATAAAAAGAAATGATATTTACCCAAGACCAAAAATTAGGTTTCTAATTATTATTTGTTGGGAGTCAGATTCACATGCTCGGCTAACCAAACACCATGATTTATAAAATCAAATATTTTGATGTGAAAATAATTAACATTTTTAGTCAAATTATAGCCCTAACATGTGGTTAAAAAATATCATTTCAACATTGACATAACATTTCCCTTACTATGCCTAAGTTACATAGGTTCACAAATTAAACAAAACATAAACCTTTTGCTACTCATATCCTAAGTTACTTAGGCTTAAGATATATATTTTAAAAAAAAAATCTTTATTGTTCATGCCAAATATTAAAAATATTAAATGCTTCTATAAACAGCTAAGACAAGTTCATTCAATCTAGAAATTAATGGTCCTAACTTATTTAATAATTCATGCATAAAAGCATTACTATCATAATTAAATATAAACCAATGATAATCCAAGAGCAAACAAAATAATTATAATGTACAAACACAACAAGATAATAATATCAAGTCTATAAATATGTAAAGCAACTAAAAATAACGAAGTGAAATCGATCAAGCAACTAATAACAAGTAGTCAATGATAAAACAATCAAGAAAAACTCCATAGAAGTCATGAATATGATCAAAATAAGAATAAGAGTAAAATATGATTAGAAGTAATGGAAGAAATTGGACAGATTCTTGCATAGTGACTACAACTAAACTACAACATCTCTTTTTACTTATGTTGGTTACTTGATGACTCATTGCCTTTGTACCTTATCTACTGACTTTCAGATTCCACCACCAACCTAACTCATTTTACCTGTACTTGCATCTATAGATAGTCATTAGTAATACCTATATAATATACTAATATATAGCTTAACACAATAGTATAGTACAAAAAATTGAATGCTATAACCAAATTAATAGACATGTAAAATGAACTACAATTGTAGAAGTTACTCCAATGTCAACAATAACCAACTAAATATAATCTAAAATATATTATCACATCATATACCATAGTATTGACCAAAACATAACTCAAAAGTATAGCCAAAAAATATAAAAGAATGCTAGTAACACATAATAGTATATGAAAATAAAGTATTTAGGCTGAGTTATAATACACAAATTAGGCCAATGACTCCAGATTATTTCTAATTTGTATAAAATACCAAGAAAAAATTTGTATGAGGATATACAACACAAAAACATTTAATCAAGTTTTATTCTATAATAGGGATGTTGAGTTATGGCATTATATGATGGACTAATTGAATGATTTTTTTCCTATTAATTTAGTCTTCACAGTATGTTCATTTCAAAGACAAAGACAATATTATATTCTCCTTTAATATTATTTTATTTTCTATTCTAGTTTTCATATATAAAAATATAGCTAGAACAAAGAACATGTAACATGAATTAAAAATGAATATAACAAAAATTAAAGATGATGTATTTATTTGATCGTAGCTAATAAAAATATAAAATATAATTAAAGAATGAAATGATTGCATGAATTTAATCTTAGTTGATAAAAATATATAATCTAATTTAAGAATGCAATTATCACAAACATTAATAAACATTAGTAAATTTTAAAACAAATTACATATAAATGCAAAATATATGCCTCATTAGCTTACTTTTAAAACTTCCTCTATACATAGTCAAATGTTAAATAATGATACATGGTTGGAGGTTTCCAAGACATTAAATTCATCTTCATCTCCAAACCCTTGAAACCAATTCATGCACATATAAGCCAATAAACTAAGTTGGACAAATGTAATTAGATCTTCCCCAATAATAGTGTAATATGAGAAAGTCATGTAATGGTTTTTTATAAGGTAAGAATTGAATAAGAATATATAATTAAAATTAAATGTGAACTAAATATTTAATTATTTGATTATAGATTATATATTTCACATAAAATAATTGACAATGGTTGTTTTGAATTATTTAATTAAAACACCGCATTGTATATTAGTACTAAAGCTAAAGATATTTTTAATTCTAATATATGAGAAGTACTAACGATTTTAATAAATTTATATTGAAGGTTTCATAATTATATTTATGTTTACTCTTAATCTTCAATTCTAATTTTCTAAATGTAATAAAAACATGGGCATATATGAAAATATCTGTATAATTATGAGTTGTTATTAAAAATTATTTTTTTTCAATATATGCATTATTTATTTTATTCATAATTTATCTTCTTAACTACTATCTTATCACTATATTATATGTATTTTAATTAGGACAAGAAAAATAATTTTGTATTTTAATTATTTATAATGAAAAATTTAGAAATTGGGTTAGCTTTTTCAAGGTCAAAACCTATGGTAAAAAACTATTAATCTATTTTTTGCATGTTTATACCTTTTTTATAAATGATAAATGGGATTGACTTGTTTATCTATTTAAAGATCATGCCATATAAAAAATCTCTACGTGTCAAGAAATCTATATTTCAAGGACACACATTTATATTATCACCCTCCAACCTACTATCAAATTGTAAAAATATTAATAAAAAAACATGACTCCTATGTTTTTCTTATACTTATAAATTTAAAATTTATTAATTAAACTTAATACTATATTGGTAATTTGGGAAAGGATAGATTAAAATCAATTTGGACCAGCAACATAATTCAATAATATTAAGCACCAATAAAATAGAGGCTAATATGTTCTATGGAGTATCTTTTTTAATCAGTCATATTAAGTTTACAATAATATTTTATAGGTGATAATTTATAGTATAATATGAACCCAAATTCCTTTCAAATTAGAATATTCTGAGCTCCATAAATCACTATTAAACCCTTCCATATTTCTTACCAAATAAACTAATAACCCCTTCTATTATTTCTTATTCCTAACTACAAATGAAACACACACACACACACACACACACACACACACACACACACACACACACACACACACACACACACACACACACACACACACACACACACACACACACACACACACACACACACACACACACACACACACACACACACACACACACACACACACACACACACACACACACACAAGTACATGGGTGTGTGTGTGTGTGTGTGTGTGTGTGTGTGTGTGTGTGTGTGTGTGTGTGTGTGTGTGTGTGTGTGTGTGTGTGTGTGTGTGTGTGTGTGTGTGTGTGTGTGTGTGTGTGTGTGTGTGTGTGTGTGTGTGTGTGTGTGTGTGTGTGTGTGTGCGCGCGCGCGTATTCTTACCCCATTTATTATATATCATTCCAAACTACAAATGAAAAATAATATATAGCTTATATTATTAATGGGCTGTTATAAAAAAAACAAAATGAAGTATTGACATTCATAATAACTATAGGGATATTTATATATTTCAAATAAAAAATAGTAATTAATATGATAGTAATATACTTATGTATTTCCTTCTTATTAGATGAAAGGGCCCTAGGACAATTTTTTAAAATAATTTGTGTAAAAATTTACACACATTATTAAGAGGTTAGTGAATCTTAACAAAATTAAGATGTGTTCAAGATTTAATTTCTCAATGTTTTAATCTTTTGATATCATTTTAACTAATGTTCAACATTTAATCTATGAGACATAAATGTAATACAAGTGTGAGCCAAATAATAATACCATGTCCCACTAGGTGGACCAAAAGATCTAAAAATATAATCCAGAATAAAAGCTAAAAAATACTTAACAATTTTTTAAAACTTTATAAAAAATGTATATCACTACATCTTTCTATATATAAGCTAAAATAAATATGTTTGACTAGTATCAATGAAAAAAACTAAATATTTTTTGAGAGGAGATTGGAAATGTATGTGACCTCTTTATTCAAAAAATTGGGACACACTATCCTTATCAAAATCAATTGTCCCACCACTTGTAATTTTTTTTCAATGTCATTGGCTCTTATCATCATCTTCCTACTATGTATTTTTGTCTATAAAGTAAAAATGGAAAAGGCATTTAAAGAAAAACTTATTTCAATTAACTTGGCATAGTTTTACCACTTATGTTTTTATAGCATAATAGACCACAAAGAGTGGTGTGAGCATCCCATCCATGGAATTGATATTGTTATTGCTCCATATCTAAAGACTACAAGTAGTATGTATGTATGTATGTATGTATGTATGTATGTATTTATGTATGTATGTATGTATGTATGTATGTATGTATGTATGTATGTATGCATGTATTTATGTATGTATGTATGTACGTATGCATGCATGTATATATGTATGTATGTGTTTATGTATTTGTGCATATATAGATAGAATTGATATTTGCATCTTATTTAGTTTTAATTGATATCTAAGCTCATTTAATCAAAGAATGTATGTTTCCAAGCTATTTTAGAGTAACATGTTATAATTACCGCTACTCACAACCCTTGTTCTACTAGATCCCCTTCCACATTATACTTTGATTTACTTGTATGTTATATAGAGGATGTTTGGTGCACCAATACTAATAAGGTATTGCCTATTTACTTCTCTATACTATTTTTTTATTTTAATTATCTATAGTTAATCTTAATTCTATTTTAGTAATCTCTAAATATTTACAATGTGATTCAGATATTTTTCAAGTTTTCCTTATTTTTTAAATATTGAAAAGGTAGACATATAATGATTCATGTTTTTTTTTCTATATTAATAACCTCAAGAGATTGAAAATGAATATGGGAATCTACAAGATTTGATATGTGAAATAATCGAAATCCTAAATAAGCTATAAACAAAAAAGTATAGATTAGGATGCTAATTAGTTGAATATGCTTTCACGGACCATGTTAGTACCTTGTACTAGTTTTTAAAAAGAATAAATATGTTCTTTTTTGAAATAGATAGTGGTGAAAATGTATTTTTATCTCGACAATAATTTATTATTTTAATATAAGAATAATTGATTATTTTTCATTCTTTAAAATGCATATTATTTGAAATTTATTTCATCTATTTGTGAAGTAAAGAATTTATTAATATCCTATGCCATTATTTAATTCAAAAAATGAGATAAAAGGTTATGCTTTGTTATATCCTCATGTAGAATAAAAGAACAAAATTTTAGCCAATTTTACTTGAAATTTGTAAACCATAATAATATTATCTAACAAAATTTAGAAAGAATATATAAAAAGTTCAAACACAAGGGTGATACAACTAATCTATAAGAGGCTAATTAATTGTAAATTTAGACAAATGAATATTCTAAATTCTAATACTGGGATATGTTAAATATATAAAATACTTGATTTCAAAGATGTTCAATTAATTTAAATACCAAATATAAATAATACGTAGATGGGTTTTACTATATGCATTCAAATATAAGATGAAAATTGATGTAAAGTATGTAAGATTAATATTCTAGATTTTTCATCATATTATGAAAATTTTACTTTTGTAGCTTTGGATACTATGATTGGGTATGGAGACTACTATCGATAATAATGTCTGACTATAATGTAAGTGTCCAGTATAGAATAATGACTAGATTTTGATGTGACCAACATCATTGTTTTGATTTTTTTTCACCTTTATGCTAATGTATTATAATTTGGAATGGCATTTTTTAGTTTTTGTTCATTGATCAAACTATAGATCTTCACCCTTCTTCACCTTTAGAATGAATTTTCTAAAAATGGGTTAATGAGATCATGATGTATATCTAACCCTAAATTTCCCTCTATCAATGGTAATTTACTACGTAGCCAATACTCTAGGGAGGTTTTAGAATCAATAAATTATATCATATGTGTGGGAAAGTGTGTCAATAAGAGTGTAATATACTATATGATGATACATGGTGTGATCTAGCTTGTAACTTGACAAAATATTTCTCATGGGATTTTATTTGAATACTTCAAGCCTATAATATGATTAAACCTATGATTGATATGAAAATAGAGAAGAATAACTTGATTGTGTAGTTTATTGGTTTAGCTTTACAATGTGTTTTTTGGTATTTACTAGATGTTGAATGAGAAGGGTTATACTTATATATATAACATAGATTCTGAAAATATCTCACCGTAGGTGTCAATAAGACAAATAAGTCATCTAATACGTTCAATAAGTCAAATTTAGATGAATTTTGGATACTAGATAATAGATAAGGATATATACACTACTATCAGTGGTAGTGTCCCTTTGTGGCTTGTAATTTTCATAAAGCTAAAAAATAGGTATGGATCTAAAACTAGAAATGAAATATACAAGTTATCAAGTTTTAAAATTTCTATGCAATACAAAATACTTGGGTCATTAGAATGATATAAATTAGACTAAGAGATAAGCATTTAAGCACATTGAGATGGTGAATGTGAGCCTTTTAACAAAAGGAAGATCTAGAACTAACGTGTAGATCTCTAATTGATATTTGTCAAATATACAAGACTGAGAGGCTATAAATATTTGGTTTTAGTATATACAATTTCATCCAAGGATTTTGTAACCTAAATACCTATATTACATTCAATTTTATCTATATCTAATAATAATGTTTATCAATTATGACAACATGGTAACTATCTAACAAATGAAGTGATTAAGTTAAAAAATGTCAATAGAAAATTTTATTTTGGATTTAACATGAGGCAATTTTTTTAATTTTTGTTGAACATGGTAATTACAAAAAATTTGAATAATTTCAAAGCTATCTAATAAAACACCTTTGTTCATCAATGACAATTGTCACCCAAATTTGTGCTCACAAGTAAATTGTTAATATCATTATATAATATGGTGATATATATATATATATATATATATATATATATATATATATATATATATATATATATATATTATAAATATGTAAATAAAAATTAATTTTATATTTATATAATTATATATAGAGAATATAATACTTATTATTCTGATGTAATATGTGTTATCATCTATAGACCATAACTAAAATTTTGAATAATTTCAAAGCTATCTAATAAAACACCTTTGTTCATCAATGACAATTGTCACCCAAATTTGTGCTCACTGGTAAATTGTTAATATCATTATATAATATGTTGATATATATATATATATATATATAATATTATAAATATGTAAATACAAATTAATTTTATATTTATATAATTATATATAGAGATTATAATACTTATTATTCCAATGTAATATGTGTTATCATCTATAGACCATATATATATATATATATATATATATATATATATATATATATATATATATATATATATATATATATATATATATATATATATATTATATATATATATATATATATATCTGTGTGTGTGTGTGTGTGTGTGTGTGTGTGTGTGTGTGTGTCTGTGTGTGTGTGTGTGTGTGTGTGTGTGTGTGTGTGTGTGTGTGTGTGTGTGTGTGTGTGTGTGTGTGTGTGTGTGTGTGTGTGTGTGTGTGTGTGTGTGTGTGTGTGTGTGTGTGTGTGTGTGTGTGTGTGTGTGTATGTGTGTGTGTGTGTGTGTGTGTGTGTGTGTGTGTGTATGTATATATGTATGTATGCATGTATGTATGTTTATATAATATTATGATGGAATTCTAATAAAAAATCATAATAATAAATAATGTTGAAAAAAAAATTCCTTCATATGGAAATGAGTAACTTATTGTACCCACAATTATAATTGTGTGGCCTCATACTTCTCCTATTATCAACCCAAAAAAAATCAACCCAATAGACTTAGAGGAAAATTATAATTTGAAAGGGGAATAAAAAAATAGACACAAAAGTATACAACTATTGACCTTTACCATGGTGCACAATACCCATCTGTAGGTGGAACAATCATGTTAATAACATGAGAATTAAAATTTTGAGAAGTGATTTGACATAAATGTTGTTAGTTTAGTCTAATTCAAATATTTAAATAGGATATTGGAATGTTATTCACATTTTATAGGTTCAATTTATTTTATACTAAATAAATTGAAAAATTAATATTCCCTCTTAGTAATTTACGTTTTTCATACAACATTTAAAAAGCATACATTTCATTTATTAAAATATAAACATGGGGTGCATGATAACTTGGCCATTTCAATTATAATAATAATTGAATGGCTTCAGATAGACTACTATTGTTATTAAAAATAATTGGTAACTTGCCCAATTGTTCATTATACAAATAATTGGGTATATATTAAAGTCTATGGACTAAAGGAAAATATGTCCCTATTCATCATATTATATATTCTCCTTCCAATCCAGTTACAAATTTTGTATTGTGAATTAATATTTTGTGGGTTTTAAATTTCTTCAAGGATGAGATATTTCTTTTCGTAGGTGATTTCAATTGAATTATTAGAGATAGAAAAGAGAGAAGGTATTCAAATAATTAATTAATTATAGCTAGACTTCTCCAATATTGCTAGTGATGATAATATTTGTGACTTAGTACTAAATTATAGATACTTTATATGGTCTAATTGAACAGTTGGATTTGTTAAAAGTATAGAACACATTGATAGATATATGTTATTTAATAAGTGGTTAAATAAAAAATTCATCTTAGTGTTTGATATTATGAAAGTGCTTTTATTTTATCACATGTTAATCATCCTCAGTATAAAAAAGGATGGATCCTTAGCCAAGACACTATTTAGATATTAAATAATGTGGCTCAGTGATCCACACATGAAGGATCGAAAGAAATAATGGTGGAAGGATCAAGGTCTAGGATGTAGTACTAGGATGAATATAGTGAAACACAAACCAAATATGTTAAAATAAAATTCATACATGGAATAAATACGGTTTTGGGGATGTTTGTATGGAAAATTCCATAAGAGAATGAGGCATTCAATATCCCAAGGATAAATTTTAGTGCACAGGTTAGGTTAGAGTTTCCCTTTTCTCAAAAAAATACATGAGTGAATAACTAAACTCAATTTTGATTAAAGAGGAGATTTTATAAAAACATAAATATCTATATTTTTCTTTGAAGAAAGGATATTGAAATAAAAATTATTTAACCAATCCACTCTATAAATTCATAATTTTAATATAATATAAAAATTGAATATTGATAATAAAATAATCATTAAAGATCTCAAAAAAATTACTAACTAGGTAGTCATTTTATTTATAATTTTCCTTAAATGTGTTCCTCCTATATTTGTTCATAGACAAAAGGATTATTTTTTATCTTATTCCAAATATCATATATGATAATAATAATCCTAATTTATTGAGGCCATTTTCCAAGGAATACGCCAAACTACCTTTTATAGTGTGGATAATGACAAATACTTAGTCTTTGATGAATTACCTCTTGTGTTATTTAAGAATTTATGTGGTATCCTTAAAAATAACATTCTTAGGGAAATTATAAAATATTTTAATTACACTTTTTTTTCCATAAGAAGGCCAATGCTTATACTCTAGATAGATTTAGACCCATAGTTTTCTGCAATTATTTAAGCCTATTATCTATATTGGTGAATATAGGGCTAAATGAATAGAGATAGCCTAGGGAATAAGGGTGATAAACTATATCTTTAGCATGCCAATTAATTTTCAAACTTACGTAATCATATGTTAAATTTATCATGATAAGATATCATAAAATTACAAATTATAGACATGTTATATATTACAATGAAATGAAAAAAGAGATAGTTAGTTTTGCTGCTAATACACATCTAAATTTAGAATAAAAAAGAATCAAACTAGAAGTGGATCCTTGGATTAATGTCAAATTTTGAATTAAGCACTTTTGTTACCTCATAACCTTGTGTCAACCTCAGACAATTGCATCAATACTTCTATCTAACTTGGATGCATGTATCATGTTAAAAATACCTACTAAGTATGTATGCAATAATATATAATATTTTAATATCTATACCACTTTTAGGTTTTTGTTCTTAGATTTCAATCATGGCATAACACTCCTTGTCATATACTAAAACCTTAATTCTTAATATTCATATTGCTTATGTGAAGAAAGGATTAGTGGGCACATGATGTCAATCCACCCCAAGTACCCCTCTTTCAATTAACCCTACCTACATATACAATACTCCAAAAAAGTGTTAGACTTATGTATTTATCCTTTATGTATAGGCTTGTGTGTGGATAAGCATGTAATGTGTGATAAGTACATATAATGACCTAGCTTGTAATTTGGAAAATATAGATCATGAGATACTATTTCAGTACTTCAAACTTGTACATTTGTTTTCCCTATGACTAATATGTAAATAAGAGAAAATAAGGAAACCCTGTTGACTTGAATGCTTAATTTAATTTTTTTGGTCTATGTTAGGTGAATAATGAATCATCATTGATCATGCATATATACCAATATTCCTTTAGAATCTCTCACATTAAAACACTTAAAACAACCATACTAATACATTTCATTTTTTAATTTAATTACTTTAGGGTATTGGAAACTTGTGTTGAAATAAGACACTAACATTGACATAGATGTCTAATTCAGATGCAAGTATTCTAAAATTTGGAAAATAACCACACATATAAAACTTATAGAGACATAATATCAGTAGTTTTATAGAATTTTGGTAATGATATAATGTTATATTCATCATAATAACATTGATTGGACTAAGATATAACTGATAGGCATAAAATGATAGTGTATGTGTGTCTTTTAGCAATGGGAAGGTATAAAATCTAAAGTTATATCCATGATATGTGTTTTCTAAGTGTATAGCAATGATGTGTTATATAATTCATAAATAGTGTCTACACCCCCACCTTTAATCCTGTAATTAAATTGTTAGTCTAAAGAAAAATAAATACGTACATGGGTACACACCTTCTCTTTGCATGAGTTTAATTGACTGTTTTACTATTGACTATCATAAAACCAAGTACATGTTAAAGTATATAATTAATGTATATAATCTAAAATTAAAAGAATTTGAAATGATTGAAAGTAAAGAGATCAAGTTTCACGACTACATTTGTGTATTGATGCAATCGCCTTGCCTTTTGCAAAATATGTATCATTATGAATCATTGAGATTAGGAAAAATATAAATATGAAAAGTGCATAAATAATATAAATAATGACTAAAATTTCCCCCAACCTTAGAGCTAAAAGTGAGATACCATGCAGTAGTTGAGTTTATCTCAACCATGCAACCCAATCATACTTATAACTTGGTGAGTATGAGTGAACCAATTCAACTCACACCATAAAAATGGTTATTTTTTATGATGTAATCATGTAAAACCTATAAAATTGGAAAGATTGAGTGATTGAATCACATAAACCATACCAAAAAAGAACCAACTACTACATTATATTGACTCAATACAATTTATAAAAGTCCAACCTGGTCGGTGATGATTGTCCATAGAAGTATTTTAAAATCTGACTTATATTTTGATTTTAATTTAAGTTCCCTTTAAATAGCATATGCAACTCGTATATACCTTATCCTATAAATTGGGTATAATAATGGTACCCATGTACATAATTATACAAAAAAATGTATCTGAATCATATAAATGTGCAATTTAGCCAATTTACAAACTGTGTAAGTGTCGAGAACAATTTTCATAACATGGCCCCACTATTTTTGTAAAATTAGAATTGGTGTAATTATGGAAAAAATGTTTGCAAATCCTGACCCCAATGTATATCTAAATTTGGTAAACTGTGAAAAATGTGTAATCCATGCCTCTATGGAATGCCCCCACTAATATGTCCTCCTCTTTTAAGGTGAGGGGAAGTATAAACTGGTAGTCACCTTACCTCAAAAGGATAATATAATTATATAATATTTTTATGGACCATATAGCATATATAAGGAACATGTCTAGGTAGATATGTCTTTGAAGCATATAGAGTGTGATCACATCAAGTCATAGGATGCATTATGTAAATTATGGAAACATCTAGATAGTAATAATATAATCTTAAAAATCAATTAAACACACACAAGAGCACCTAAAATCAAATCAAAAGACAATGGTCCAAGGATAACTCACATAAGGGGTAAGTTCAAAGGCTATAAAATTGAAGGGACATGACTTATTTAAATGTCTAGAAAGAAAGGAATGCAATATTCACATGTCAAAATATAATAATCCATGACATATATAAATGTATGAACAGGAAATCTTAGGCATGGGGCCATAATCAATGGATCATATTCAAACTCTTGAACAAGTAATACAATACATGATAATAACAATCAAGGAACACACTCAAAAAAGTGCAAAAAATAAAACATAGATAATAAGTAACCAACATAACATAATATACTAGCCCAGGGATAATATGTGTCAACAAAAAATGTGAAGTACATAGCATATCAAGTACACTAAAAGATATATAAGCATGGATAAAGTCATGTCTAATTACATAAGCTCAAAATGATAATGAAAAGTTATCATAGAATAATAGAACATGAGTGTATTATGATCAAATAAGTAGATGCTTCCAATGTCTACATGACACGAGTAGAGAGAATCCCTAATATTTGAAAGTACATAGTTCATGTGTCTATGTATGACTGAATCACACTCAAAGATGAATGAAACACATGTATAAATATAAATAAATGATATTCTATCTACCAACATGGAACCAAAGACATATATTATAATGAGATAATAGAATATGTAAATATTGAAAATATTTTAAGATTTTTTATGTTTTTTAATTTTTTTTATATACTTTTAGCATATGACAAATAAAGAACTATCCCATGATCTCATCTAATGGATGCTCATAGGTATCTCCCCACTGAGAACCTAGTGAAAACCATTGGTGATACTTCCAAGGAGTATGTATAAGTGAAATATATGTCATTTTAGAGTTTTTAATGATCTACATATGTATAATAAGACTCCATGATCATGAATAAATAACAAAAGGAATTTGGGTTCATGGAACCCATCTCTGAGTGTTATGTAGTTTATTTGGAGTAACATTAATATGAACATTTTAAAGTGTTCTAGATATCTTAATATTAATGTGTAGTAGATGAGGATTTGATGGAACCCATTATGGGTCTTTGATGAAATGGTATCTCAATTATCGATTGCCTAAAAAGGGGGATTTATTATTGCTTACCCTTTTTCAAAGGATTAACCTTATTAGGTTTTATATCTAATTACTTTAGTATAAATTTATGCAATTTAAGTGGATATTCATATGAAATTATAGAAACCATAATTACTCAATTGGCATTAATGTATTTTAAGAACCCATGTATTTTTAAAGGTACTACTTGAATTGTATGTATCCAAAGTCATCTCAATAACATATCAAATACACCAATGAAAGGTATTAACCACATGTGTTGGACCTACCTATAAAGGTAAGTTAATCTCACCAACAACTTATTCTTAGGTCCCATCAAATGATCAAACTGATCTGGTCAAAAGATGTTAATCATTATTTATATAACCTAAATTAATTAGTAATGTTATAGTATAAATGTTTATTCTTGCACCATTATCAATGATAACACTTTTTATATGTTTGTGATCAAGGTATGCTCGAAATAATAAGGAATGAATATCTGAGTCATCATCCCTAATCTCACTATCATCAAAAGTAATAGAGTGGCTTTCAACCATAGGAGGTCTATACTACGTATAAGTACCAATAATCCCATCTAATGGGTGCTCGTGTGATGGAGGAGGATGTGTATTATATGCAATTTTCACCTCTAGATCCTTTTTAGAATCATCTTGTAACATATTATTAAATATTTTATGTTTTTGGTGATCACTAAGTTGTGAACCTAATTCCTTTGGAGGATCATAAAATATAATCTTTTGGTCATTGATAGGGTCTTGTATATTATTATTCAAGGTAAAACATATGTTTATATAATTCCCTGGTCCTTGATGATAATCATAATAAGCATTCTCATCATACCCTTTGGATGAGGGTGGAATATCCTTTTTAGATATTAATACTATATTATGGAAAAGTCTTTTATTTATTGTAACATATTCAAACCTATAATTTCATTCAAAAAATTAAATATAATCATGTAAGAGGAAATACACTGTCCAATTAGACCCCTTATTAAATATTTTAATGAAAAAAGAAAAAATAATTAAAAACTCAATTTTTCCCTCTTACATGCACTGAAACCCTAGCATAGATTTGGTCTAATTTACTACTTTTTATGTAAAAACAAGTTTATATAGTATGGTAGGATTCAAAATGTCATTTTACTAGTATGACCATCATCTTTATTTAGTTTAGAAAACTTAATAGCATGGAAATGCAAAAAAAATCCAATTTATCTCTGATTTCCCATCAAACCCTAATTGAAAATCACCAAGAATGATATGGTAGGGTAGGTTGTAGGTATAATAGTTTTAAAACTATATGATGTATACATAATGGGTGGTATGAAATTATAACAAGTTTGAAACATCTGTGTTTCAATCTAAATAGCAATATTTAGGTCTTTACTACAATGCTTAGGCATGAAAGGGTGATTCTAGCCACTAAATAGTGGTTTGCAAACCAAAGATTACCCAAAAGTGTTATGATATACCCTAAGTATGAAACATTATTACCTAAGGG
>JARHVA010004758.1:622500-627500 GCA_037957365.1 Torreya grandis
TTAACAAACTCTAAGTCATTTGAGGTGAGCATAAATATAAAGAAATTGGTATGGAGAAACCAACATGTAGGAGTGAATGATAAAATAATGATTAAAATGACTAAATATACTACCAATGGATGGAAATCTGTTAGTATAAATGACTAAGTATACTACTAATGGATGGAAATTAGTGAATAAAAATAATTAAATATACTACCAATTGATGATAATTAATGATTATAATGACTAAATAAATTACTACCATGACTAAATAAATGACTAGTTAATAACAATTAATGACTAAATATACTACTAAATTGATCAATCAAAACAACCAATAAATGACTAAAAATGGTTTAGTCATTAGTTTGGTCACGCTATAAATGACTGGCAATAGATTACTAATGGTCATGTGATCATGTTTGGTTATTTATATGCAGTTTTTAGTAGTTTTTAAATCATATTTTATTGTTTCTATACTAGTACCAATTTTATGCTCGTCTATTACAATTAGAGAATTATTTCCCTTGAATTTTTGTAGGTGTTATTTTGCTTGAGTGCCTATAAAATTATATTACTTATCTCTTCTTACCCACTCATCACACCTTTTCTAGGTCCTCATTACATCCTTTGCACTTTTATGTAATGTGGTTTGTTTATTTTTTACCACATTATCTAGTTCCTTTTTAGATAAGATATCCCTACCTTTGACTTGCATGTTGAATACCTTTCACTCCTTTGAAGCATTTTTAGGCTCAAATTTTGAATTTTCCATCTTCTTTGTTTCTATCCATGTCTTTATATCCTTTTGTTATTATTGCATAGATATAAACATATCTAACATGGATTATTACATTGTCTTCATGATTCACAAGCTGGTAAGGTCACAAATCTTATACCATTGGAATGTCCATTTCAGATATGAATACTAAATTCTAGAAAATTATTTTATTTATTACAACTTATTCAAATCTAGAATTGAATTAAAAAAATTAAAAATAATCATGTAAGGGGGCATATGTTGTGCAATCAAATTCCTTGTTCAATATTTGAAAGTACAAAGAATAAATAAGTGAAAACTATTTTTTTCCTCTTAAATTCATTAAAACCCTAGCCTAAAATTGGTCATATTTACCCCTTTTTCTATAACAAGAGGTCTATAGGGTATGAACGGATATAATAACTAATTTTTTTTAGTGTGATAGGTATTTTTATTTAATTCTACTAAAGTCAATAGCATGGCAATGGAAAAAAATCAGCTAATCTTTTATTTCCCACCAAATCCATTTAAAAATTGCCCAAAATAGTATGGCATGCTAGGTTGTAAGTATAACATGTCTGAAACAGTATAACGGGAGGAAAAAAGGTAGATTATTTCAAAAAAAAATGTTGTATTAGTTTGATCAATAATGTTTATATTTGTAATACATTGTCTAGGGATGGAGTAATACATCATCCCCTTGGTAGCCAAAAATTGGTCAAATTTATTGTTGGCTGCACTACGGATGAAACATTATTACCTAGGGCACTATTTTTATAAGCTTTATTACTTTTTCTATCCTCACAATAAAACTAAAAGTTGGTTAAGTTTACCTGCCAATACAATTCTAAAAACCATGTTGATCTAGACACTTATAACCCTTGTATGGACCTACCTTAATAGACTAGAGGGATTTCATCCTCTAATCCAGATGTGATGGAGTGTCTTCATCCTCAAGTAGAAGTTGAAAGAATTTTGGATTCATTTTTTAGTGTTAAAAGTGAATAATAAATAATAATAATGTTTGCCCCACCTTTTTCCTTTTATTAAATTCACTTTTCTAACTCAAACTCACCTTAAAATTAATTACAATAATTTTTATTTAAATATTCACTTTTTCACCCTCATAAAAATAAATACTTTTGGTGATGTAATTAATAACATATTTTTCTCCCCAATTAATAATAATGAACAAGCATCATTTTTCCATGTTATTAATAAAGTGACTTTAAGACAACTTAAAATATTATTATTAAATTATTTTCATCATTAATGCCCCCTTATCCTATGAGAAAAACCAATGGGATTTTGTCCCCTAATTATGTGTTCATTGAGAGTACTATATTTTCCTCTACCTTTCTGTGACATTTAGAGATATTGTGTGTGTTGTCATTATTTTTTAATGTCCATGACATTGTATGCATATGTGTAGATGAATATAGGATTGTCTAATAAGATTATGGAGTCGTGATCCATATCATGCATATTTATATTTGTGTGGTGCCATGATTTATATAACATATCTTCCTTGGTACCTTATTAATTAGTGCTTCTATATGTGATCAATGCCACTACATGATTAATCACTATATTTATATTTACATGACACTCGTATATCTTGGGATGTATGTTTCATAAATTATTGAAAGATACAATCATATTGTTATGCCATATTATCCTCATGTTAACACATGCTTATATATGTTTATAGAACATTATGTGTTTAGCTCTTTTATTTTAATATGAGTAATTAGTAGGATGTATCCCTCACCTTAAAAAGAAGGTATAATAGTGAGCCTACCATAGAGATAAAGTCTCTCTCTCTCTCTCTCTCTCTCTCTCTCTCTCTCTCTCTCTCTCTCTCTCATTATATATATATATATATATATATATATATATATATATATATATATATATATATATATATATATATATATATATATATATATATATATATATATATATATAATTCATAATTTTGGTACATATCACATGATTTGAGGGTTCAAATAAGGTCAGATTATCAATTTGGTTAAGACTATGATACATGTATACATATATTAAAATATATTTTTGGGAATATCAAATTCATATTTATAATTGTTACTGGTACATGAGTTTCAAGTTATCTTATTGGAGGAAAAGTGACATATATATTTATGGAATTGTGTATTAGATTGATAGAGTTAGATAGGATTGTTTGGCATGGATGATGTTCATGATTGAACTTTTATATTTATATGTTGTTACTGATGGTAACATTCTAAATCTAAAATACATCTACAACATTTGATTCATTTTGTTCATATTTACCTATAAGTCTAGTATGAAGCTCCAAATTCACATAAAAACCTAATTTAGGGTTCCATATATTTAATAATGAACCTATGAAAGGTTCTTAAAGAGTTAAATGAGAGTGTGGTTGAGATTATGCATCTATAAAAATAGTTCTCTTTATTCATGAGGGTTTGTACATTTATCTTAGTGACCCATACTTTTACGTAGAGACACTCACCTTAACACACAATCACCCCAATCTCCAATACTTTAGATGTAAAACTAGTTTATTTAAAGTTATTTTATTTCCTTTCTCTTAAAAATTCAAAGTGTTTAATTCATCTTGTTTATCTAAAATTTCATATCATATGTGGACATTGCTTCTTGCATATTTTATTACAATTTTTCATGGCTAAATTTTGGCACATATAACCTTTTCCCAAAGACAAAGTGTGGATACACACTAACATACATAATTTATTTACACTTTTATTATCACATTCTCAATGCTAGAGTAAAATAAGGGAATTTTTAGACACACATATAATAGACACTTTAAAATGTCAGTATTGACCCATATTTACCTTACATTACATGTGCATACAAAAATGGCTCTTTCCCAAACTATTTACTAGCCATTAACCTATATACAGGATCTTAATTTTATATCAACCAACAAATACAATTCCATATTTTTTGACAAAATTAATTTTTATCCTAATGATATTATCTCCTAATCATCATATTGCTCTTTCCTACTTTCTGGATTTCTGTTGTTGTAGCTATCTTTCTCTAATTTTCTAAAAAATCTACCCATACCAAATCTATCTACTTACCTCATAATGGTCATATTCCTAAATTAAAATTTTTCCTATGATTTTCCCAAAACATTTTGCATGTTAATGGGGAGATACATTAAATAAAGATTCCACTATTTATACACATTACACACAAGCCTATTCTGAGGTAGTACATACCTATATAACACTATTAAGAGGCCATTTATACATATGTACATTGAGAAGAATATCCCAAAAAATGATAGATCATAAACTATCAAATCAATATAGCATATATAATTTTGAAGAAACCAAGACAAGTCATGTTATCATAATTTCAATTGTCAAATTCCAAGGTATAGTTTGCATAGATACTAGAGAATCATTATTTGACACATACACCTAAATGAGATAACTACGTGCAGTTTTAGCCATATTAAAAGTATTTTATATGTATAAAACATTTAGTAATTAAACAAGGGGTGGTTTAGGTTAGATAAAACCATGTTTTCCACTACCCATTTTAGGTAAACCTGGTATGAAATGTGGATATAGTGTTTCAAAGTGAAGTAGATAGAATTCTGGAGATGCACATAGAATTGAGCTTCTAATATTTCATAAAATAAAGGTTTAGATGCAGGTATAATAGTTTATTTCATAAGAGTCATGCACATTTGAGAGGAATGTTTTCAAAATAGATAAGATTCCTTTGGTTTTTCATAGGCATCCATATTTTATCATATTTTTCTAGGAAAGTCAATCTAGTGGGTTCTTACATTCGAGCAAATCTTAATCTAGTTTTTATATTTCCTACCACTTACACACAATATCAGACATGAACTAAGTAGTAATAAATAAATTAAATTAATCCTTTTGGTCATTTATATAAATAGTAAAGTGCAATTAGACATATAATTTTACATTTGTATTTACGTCATTTAGATCTACTTTATAAAATTTGAATGTTTATAGTTTTGTTCTTATTTGGGTTTATTAATCCAAAATAACATAAACCAATACGTTATCATAAAAATAATCATCAGGATGAAAATGCATTTCATTCATACATACATACATAAAATTAATTTTACAATTAATTTAATTTTTTAGAATGCTAATATTATTCATATTATAATGCCTATTTAACTTATCCAAAGTTGGAGAGAAAGCACCAATGATTTTGTCAAGGAGACTTAGAGAGT
>JARHVA010004758.1:632500-665000 GCA_037957365.1 Torreya grandis
GATATATACTTAGAAAGATCTGCAATTATTGATGATGTTTTCATTATTAAACCATCTTATTTGTACCACTAATTTAGTTGATGTGCCTCAGTTATATAATGGTTGATGAAAAAATATCTATTAGATCAAATCCCTATATTTTTTCCAATCTTCATTTTATAACATCACATGAATTGCGCATGCTTGAAATTGTTATGTATTTAAAAGAGATGCAATCATTGATGATGTTTTCATTGTTACACCATTTTATTTGTACCACTAATTTAGTTGATCTACCTCAGTTATATTTGTTTGATGAAGAATTGTATATTTTATCAAGTCCCTATAACTTTCCATAATGGGACAAATGATTTTAATTTATCATTACAAAAAATGGAATGAGCAATATCTTAGACAAACATAAATAATCCAAAAATTTTCCCTCTTCCCCACACAAGGTTCCCCAAAGGCCTAATTTGATGTTATATCTAGATTTGTATTCTAATATTTGTTTTCTTTTAAATTTGGAATTCTCATATGGTAATTTTAAATTGGATGCAATAATAAAAGATAAAACAATGCCAATAATGTAAAACATATAATTCATAGTTATAGTTTTAATCTCTTTAATAGTTTTGAAGTGGAATTAGTATAGCAGGATAGAATGATCTTCTTCAACACAATTATTAGAGGAGAACATCATGAAAATAAGTATATCCCATGGATTTTTTTCATGATTTTATTTTTTATTTTCATATTTTAAGATTCCATTTAATACTAAGTATATTATAATAGTTCATATATGATTAAAAAATTGAGTAACTACCTAGGCAAAAGAAGTTACATTTATCTGATTTCCTTCATTACCAATAAGGTCAAATATGAAAACTTACATCATAATAGCATTTTTTGATTAATTATATACATTTCAGTTTTTAGTAACTTTGTCTTGTATAGTCCAAGAGTGTTTTTATGGATTTAAATGCCTATCTACAACGATTGGAACCATTTGTGTGTATGATTTGTTTCATGAGCTAATTTTAATTATTTTTCAATGGAAATGACTTTTCAATGGTTGATCATCTTAAAAAATACAATGTTAATAAATAGAAGCATATAATATATTGTTTTTTTGGGTATGAAGTATTCTTATAAGACAAAAAATGAGAAAAATAATATTTAGTTTGACACTTTAAAAATTGTATTGAATAAAAAGCATTAAATAAAATTTTATGCAGAAATATTAAAAAAATACTTTATGAATGATAATAAAGTGTCATAATCAAGTATAAGAGGAAATAAATAAACCTCTAATTAGGATATGAAAATTTTATATTATTTTATAATTGTATATGAAATTATATGGTGTTGAAACATGTTGTGTGTTAATTCTAGTGCTCTTAATGGGTTGTGTTTTTGATATATGTGAATAAAATAGATTGAATATAAAAATTACTAATAAAAATATTGTAGCATGTTACAATGACAAATAATGTTATAAAATATAACTAAAAAAGTATAATATACTGTGTATATAAAATATAAAAACATATAAATTAATACATTGGAAATTAATAAAACATATATAAGTGCCAATTTTATTGTTTTCATTATTTATATGACATATATATTTTATTTAATTATTTTTAACATTTTAGTGAAATGGTTAATATATATAAATTGAATTAGAATGAAGGATGTATCGATAGTAATATAATAATAAAATAAAGTAATTGTAAATAACAAACATATGTTTTGGTATTGTAGATCTTACAACAAATATTTATTGGGTGACATGATTTTGGGTATGAAATATACAATATGTTTATTTATTTTTCTTCTAAATATTATATAGTAACATTAGAATAAGTATTTATTATAAATAACAAAATAATAATGATATATATAAATCTACAATAATATTTAGCTCTATTGTATAATCATTAAAGCAAGGGTTAAAATAAATTTATCAAACTAATGTAATTTGTTTAACATTATGAGGCTTATATCCTTTATTTTAGAAATGTAATTTGGAACTAGGATTATAAATTTGTATTCTATTGTAGATTAAAATATATATAATAAAAAAAAAATATATCACATCTTTGACATTAACATAATGAAACAAACCTAAAAAAATCAATGAGAATCCCTTATTTCAGAGGTCAGAGCAGAAAAAGTGAAATGGTTTAATATATGTAAGTTGGTTTTACATGACCTACCACAACTACCATAACCATATTTATGCACATGTAACCCTTATCTAGGTTAATTACACATAAAATATTCTATGGGGAAGATTATTACCCTAGAGAATCCTTCATGTAGTTTAGATTGCATTGATATGTGATCCATAGTGACAAGCTCGAAACTATATGGTGGCAAACAACTTCTTAATAAGACAGATAAGTGTCCCTATCCTATCAAGTCTCGAGTAACATCTGCATAAGTCCATATATAGGTTGGGGTATATTGTTCACCCCTTAATTATATTTTGGATTCTAGGAAAATATCATCTTAACAAGGAGCCATTTCAAGTTCATATAGTATCCTTTTGTAAGTTAACATTTGTAAGGAAGAAAACAGATTTATTTTAACTAACATAATTAAAGGCATAATATGAAGAAGTTAATTGGTTTATAAATACACTTATATTTCATGAAAGTATAGTATAAATATTCATTTAATAGGTTTCATACAAATGAAGATCTATTTATAGTACTATCCCAATTAGATCATTATACCGTGATATATAGTTCAATAATCCTTGTACAGAGTAACTTCATTCAACACGTAACCATAGGTTAATAAAATAAAATTCAATTATTATAATCTTCATCAATATCATAAATGACTATTATGATTTTGACTATAGTGGCTACTTATTCTTACTAAACCATCCTATAATTAGCCACTTAGATATTTAAATCTCTCAAATGTTGATCACTTGTCAATTGGTTTTGGGGTAAAGAAAGTATACCACTTATAAAATGTTGTGTTTCACCTTAGGTTTCATGATTTATCCCTTTATTAACATTGATTTATTTTATCTAAAAATATATAAGTTTAGCAACTATTATTAAGTGTCACTAAGACACTAATAAATTTTTAGAATCAAGCATGTTTTTAAAATTTCCATAATATGTTCAGTTTATTTATCATACTCATCTAATTTATTTTAAGGATAATAATGTTATGCCAATTGAATAGTTATGTTCTATGAAGTAGTGATAAATTTTTAATATAAGTTGAACTATCTTGAGTGCATTTTAACACTCTAATGCCAATTTAAAAACTTGTATTATTTTATTAATAACAAGAACAACAATTTCCAATAAATAAATTCCACTATTTCAATTGATTCTCTCTCATCTTTAGGATCTCTTAGCTTCCAACATATAATAAGATTATGAAACTAAGATAATTTATAAGTATTCTTGCATCTTGGTTGTGACAATTAAAATACCAATCAAAGGAAATCTAACTTCATGAATTAATTCAATATACAAATTTGAATAATAATTCACAATTAAATGTACTTAGATAAGACATGTTCAATAAGTGGAACAATAGATGTTTTTAATATCTTGTAATGATAAATATTATAATAAAAAATACTTATGAAATAAAATTACCTAAAATGAACAATTTGTAAAATTATGGTATGGTTGTAATGTGCCAAAAATTATCATAAACATAAACTCAACAACAATTTATATGGCTTGAAATTTATCACATGCATAGTGATTTCTTAGAACTCATAAAGAACTTAGAAACTATATTATGAAAGTGTTGGTATAGTAGTAAAAAACTCACAAGTAGTAAAATAAAACAACCTATATTGGTATACAAGTGCATCCATAAACTATATGATCAATAATATCGTCTTAAGAATTAGTTCGGGAATATAAAATCATATACAAAGTGATAATCACTAATGAATTGTTAACCTTATAAAAAAATCACTCACTGAAATGTAAATATAAATTTAGCTTGTAAAAGTTAACATTTTATCTACTTTGAATCATACTTAACCAAATAAGAGATTAAATCAACAATAAAAATACCATTGAAATGAATAATTAACAATGATATAAAATCAACGTCTACATTAATCTAAGTGATTATTGTTTATTCTTAAACATGCTAAAATACATATATAATTGATAAAATAAATACAATAATAAAATAAACCATCTTATTTAATCCATGTTAAATTGAGTAATATAAATTCTCTACACTATATATTATAATGCAACCTACCTTATGAGCACCCCCAATCAATGTCCCTTACCACCCACAACCATCATCTAAAAGGTGGATTCTAATTTTTATGTTTTTAGGATAAGAGTCTGAGCAAAAAGGATAACATCCATCAGTAATTTGAAGTAGTTAAAAAAAAATCCATAACTGAAAATAATGTACACAAAGATAAAAAAACATACAAAAATTTGACACCTTTTGTTTTACTTGTAAAGGTTATCAGGTAGCAGCTATAAATTCAATTGAACAAGTCAACTCTTGTCCTAGGTTCCAAGTGTATCATAGTTAAAATCTACCATTATAAGTGATATAAAATTATATTCTATGAAAAATAATAAATAATAAATATTCACCTCATGTATGTATGTAAAATAGAAAACACAACACCAAGTTTTTAGATGCTTTCCCCTTTTACCAATTTTTTAGGTATAGTCATTTCATCACATTTAAGTGGTGAAATCACTATATATGACCCTTTTGTATGGTTGGGTTAAAATAAATACAATACATACTACTTTAATAATATTAATGAAGTTTCAAGTGTTTTAGAAAAAAGTAATGTGTAACTCAAAACCCATTTTAAAACTTATAAACACCAAGACTTTTACATCAAAATGCAAATTTGCCCTACCCAAAAATCGTGAACTAGCTGGTTATAAATCCACATATATACATAGCCCAACTAATTATCAAGTGAGGAAAATAATCTAGAATATCTTCTTGTGATGAAAAAATTCTAACAATAAAAGAATAATTTTTAAATAAGCACAATAATCTCCAAAATGGAATTATAGCTAGGTGTCTAAATAGAATATAAATAAAATCCATCCATAAATAATATTTCATTCAAGTGAAATAATATTGAAATTTTCCATTCCAAATAGCTATTTTAATAGATAAGAAAATAAAAAATAAAATCTAACCATATAAATGAGGCATCCCCCTCTACATGGTTGAAACACCCAACACAAAATCAATACAAAATATATCATAAACCCCAACTCAAACCCTTTAGCTAAGAATTATAAAAAATATATTTATCTAATATTTCTTGCTATGTCCAGGTAAGGAGATGATTAAAATAGTTTAAGGTTTTAATAAATAACCATTTTATTTTTTGATTTAAAAAATATAGAAAATTATTTCTACTAGAAACAAAACTAGGTCAACCAAGGATAGAATAAAACTAAACATTTAGTTTTTACTAATATAAAACCATTTTAGGCTCATCAGGAAGTCTATTAACTTTATTATGAGCCTGAAAACAATATTTTATTATTTGTATCAGAACAAGAAATGAAGCCCCTTTGTTTTCTAAAAAATAAAAACAATAAAACTTATTTGTTTACTACTCCTATGGAGGAAAGAAAAATTAGAACTTTCTTACTTTCTAGCTTCCTTGTCCTCTCCCCAAGTTTTATACTCAACCTTTTATATCCATCACCTATGTTAGTTTTTTCTTCCCTTATTTATTTTTCCTTCACTTCCAAAATCTCTTCCCATATTTGCTCCCCACTCACACAGCCAAATTTCTTTGTCAGTTGTGCCCCAATATCTTCTATATGCCAAGATCCATAAAATAAAATGATTTTTACCCAAGACCAAAAATTAGGTTTTTGATTATTGTTTGCTGAGATTAAAACTCCAATGCCACCCTTACCAAACACCATGATTTAATAATTCATGTATTTTGATTTGAAATTAATTAACATGTCAAGTTAATTTATAACCCTAACATGGGGTTTAAAAATCATTTAAACATTAACCTAGCATTTCACGTACTATGTCTAAGTCACTTAGTATCACAAAAAAAAAACCATCAACCTTTTGCGACTATGCCTAAGTTACTTTGTCTTAATTCCAAAGAAAAAATCCTTTATTACTCATGTTAAACATTATAATTTTTAAATTCTTCTATAAATTTTCAAGACAAGCTAACTTGAGCTAGCAATTAATGGTCATTTCTTATTTAAACATTCATGAAAACAAGAATTACAAGAATAAGTAGATATAAGCCAATGATGGCCCAAGAGTGAATAAAATAATTATTATGAATAACACAATGAGATAATAATATCAAGTCTATAAATAGTTAAAGCAATCAAAAATCAGATAGTGAAATTGATAAAGAAACTAATACCAAGAAGTCAATGACAAAAAAATCAAGATAAAATCAACAAAATTCAAAAATATGATTCAAACAAGAATAAGAGAAAAAGATAATTAAAAGTGATGAAAAATAAAATGGATAGACTATTGCATAGTGGCTATGACACAAATATGACATCCCTATTTACTTGTGTCAATTACAAAATTGTTCATTGCCCTTGTCCATTTTCCCTCGACCACTAGAGTTCAACACTATCCCAAATCATTTCACCTATATTTTCACCCACAAAAGTGAATCAAAAACACCTATAAAAATTAATAATATATATCTAAACTGAATAATACAATATAGGAAATAGAATATTGTAACCAAATTAACACATATGAAAAACATACTACAGCTATAGTATTTAGTCCAATGTCAATAATAACCAACTATATATGATCTAAAATAGATTATAACCTCATTTAACATATTATCGACAAAATAATAGTTTAAATGTATAGCCAAAGAGTATAAAAGTATGCTGGAAACATATAAGAATCTATGAAAATAAATTATATATGCTAGGTTATAACATCTTCCTCCCCTTAAAGAATAGCCATCTTAATGATAGATCAAAGCAGCTAGGCATAGTGGTATTTGAACAACAATGTATACTCCTTAGTTATATTCTTGGTACTTTGTGAGCCACATTGTATCAGGTCCTACTAGATTTATCTATTTGTCAATTTAATTCTATGATGGCCCAATATTTTTACTTAGTCCAACTACATCTTTTACTTTTATGTTACCTATAAATTTTTTCAACCCAACAAATGAGATGGATTAGGTACGTATTTCTTTAGTAATGTAATACATAACACATCATGAATTCTTTACATACAATGAGGAAAATCTAACTGGTAGGCAATAGGGTAGTTTTTGTCCATAACGTCAAATGGGAAAACAAAGTGAGTAGCTAGTTTGGAGGTTTTTCCAAACTTGATTTAACTTTTTTGTCATCTTACAAAAAAAAAACCTTTTCACCAATAGAAAATTCACAAGGTGTTTTATTCAAATCAACATAACTCTTTTCTAGATCATAAGTAACCTTCAATTTTTGACATATTATGGTCATTTTCTCATCATATTCTAGTAATAATTCTAGACTAAAAATAGCCCAATTTTTTAAGTTGCCTCAACCAAGAGGAGTTCCACATTTATACCCAAATAGGGCTTCAAAATGAGTCATTTTAATTATATAATGATAAGATTTGTTATAGACAAACTCAATTAAATGGATATAATCCTCCCACTTAGTCTACCAATCCATAATATACATTCACAACATGCCTTTGACTACTTGGTTCAATTTTTTAGTTTGACCTTCCATTTTTTAATCATATGAAGAACTAAAATTTAACTGTGTGCTAAAAGATGCAATCAAATTTTGCTTGAACCCTAATGTGAATATCTTGTCACTATCAAAGATAATTACCTCTAGCATACAATGTAATATAACTACTTCTTTCACAAAGCATTCAGAAAAAAATAGCATCATCAATTAAATTCATAGCAATAAAGTGACCAACCTTAGTTTCTTTGTCAATTACCATAAAGATAGTGTCATGCGAATAGTGTCAATTACCAACAAGATGTGTCATGTTGATAGTGGGATTTAGGTAATCCTATAATAAATCATGTGAAACCACTACCCATTTATCTCTTGGTATGTCATGTGGGTATAACAAACCCCCATGATGGTAGTGTTCAACATTTAAATATTGACATTATAGACATTTTGCCACAAAGTTGACAACATATTTATTCAAGCCAGACCAAAAATAGAGCCTTTTCAGCTCATGGGTCATTTTTTTAACCCTTGGATAGGTAAAATGGTGTGTTGTATGCACTTCCTTTAGTATAATATTGCACAGTCCACCTGATTTGGGTACAAATATTTTATTTTGATGCCTTACAAGGCCAACTTGCTCAATAAAAAAATTAGTAAATTCTTTTTTCAAAGGCTCGTTATTCAATCGTGCACTTACTTCTTAGAAATAAATATTATCAAGATGTTATTTTAAGACAACACTCAAAAAATTCCATTTTAAAAATATACTAGGTAATAAGGTATAAATCCATGTTAATTGTGTCAACTATGCAATTTTTATTACCCTTTACATAAGAGATGTCTTTATAAAAATTACTAATAAATTCCAGTCATCATCTTATGACAAAAGGTGTTCTAGGCTATGGTGATCATGTTTCACCTTGAAATTTTTACCTAGAAACAAATGCTTCCACTATTTTAATGCATGCATTATGGAAGCCCATTTTAAATCATGTATGGGATAGTCAGTTTTAGCTTCCTTAAGCTTGTGAGATTCATAGGCCACCATTTTATCCTTTTGGGTCAAAATTATACCAAAGCCTTCCTTAGAAGGATCATCCCATACCTCAAAACAACCATTTAAATCAATTATAATGAGAATAGGATCTATTATTAACAATTCTTTGATCTTTTTGATATCCTCTTCACATTGAGATGTTCATGAAATATTTTTGCCTTTACACTACAACGATGTAATGGGGTTGGCTAGGCAAGAGAAGTTTTATACAAACTGCCAATAGTATCTAGCCAAGCCTATAAAACTATGTACTTTATGCACATTATATGGATCAAACCACTCTTTAATGGCTTAAATCTTTTTTATATATACATCAATGCCTTTTTTGGATATCACATGCCCCAAGTGATGTATTTTTTTTTTGGCATAAGCCACATTTAGATAGCTTATAGAGTAACTTGTGTTTTCTTAATATTTGTAAAACTAGCCTTAAATTTTGATCATGTTTAACTTCATTCTTGGAGTAGATGAGAATGTTATCTGAGAATACTAGTACAAATTTGTCTAGGAAATATCTTAAAATGTTGTTCATTATATTCATGATTATTACAAAAGTGTTTGTGAGACCAAATGGTAGAACAATGAACTCATGTTGGCCATACCAAGTTTAGAAGGTTATTTGGTATATGTCCTCCTCTTTGATCCTTAACTGATGGTACTCGTATCTTAGATCAATTTTGGAAAATGATGTTACATCTTTCATCTGATTAAACAAATCATCGATCTAGGTTAATGAGTAATGATTATTGATCATCACTTTATTTAGCATATGATATCAATGCATAACCTTAAATTACCATCTTTATTTCTCATGAAGACTACCAGATCATCCCAAGGTGACATATTTAGCTAAATGCTTCTACTATCCAAAAGTTCATGTAACTAAACTTTCAACTCTTGCAGATTTATCACATCCATTCTACAAGGAGCTTTTGATGTAGTAGAATCCCCTAGAATAATCTCAATAGAGAATTCAAATTCCCATTCTAGTGGCAAATCGGGTAAGTTTTTAGGAAGAACATTCATAAATTACCATAAAATGGTAAAACTGAACAAGACTTTCTTCCTCCTTAGGAAGTTACTATAGTTGGGCTGCATAGAGATCACACCTTTTATTAAAATCCTTCTTTAATTGCAAGGCTGAAAGCATTTTCTAAATTTTTGGCACTTGAAGTCCTTAAATTTTAACAAATTTTCCATTTTCATCAGTGCATTGCATCCTCTTTTTGTATAATTAAAGTGTTGCATGGTGTTATTATAGCCAATTCATGTCTAATATGATGTCACAAGTTCACCATTATTTTTAAGGTACCCAAATGAAGTTTAGTTTGCCCTAAAAATTATTGAATAGGTACCCTCTTATAGGTACCAAACTCAACTTCCCATCCTTCTCTTAACAACATAGATGTTTTCTTGCATTTATTTACTACAACAAGTGAAATATATCTCTTTTTTGTACCAAAATCAATTAAAACATCTATAGAGTTACCAACAAGATTACCTCTTATCTCTATGAGAGTGGTTTGGAATTCATCTTTCTGATTTTCTACCACTACATATGCTCTATGGTCTTCTAGTTGTTTTAATTTTAAATTTGGGAAATTTTTGTCGTAGTGGTTATCACCACATTCCTAATACACCACTATATTTTATGGGCTATTAGAATATTATTTACCCATGTGACTAGTCGACATTAGCTATGTTAGTGTTGGTCCTCCTAAAAAAATCCATTTTTAGGGTTTCCTTAAGTTTTAAAATTATTTTTTGACCTTGGAATCGATTAAAATTTCTATTGTTCCCTTAGAACATGTAATTATGGTACAATTTCTTAAAAAATTGAGATGTGAGAGGCATATTTTTAGATTTTGACTTTTTCTTATTCATTTTGATGTCTTGTCACACTTTTTACCAAGATTTTTATTTTTTCTTTTGCCCTATGGGTAGACTCTATAGTATCTACCAACATCTTAGGATTATTTATATTGACATCATGAAATAATATTTATTTAATCCTCAACTTGAACTTCATTATTTTTATCTCTTCATCATGCATGTAGTCTACATAATGTATCATATTTAAAAAAATATTCTCATATTCTAATATAATCATGTTTTATTGCTTGAGAAATTGAAAAGTTGTTAGTTTTTGCTCTTTGAAATTTGAATTTAAGTACTTCTTTCGAAATTGTCTCTCAAAAGTTGGTTAGGTAAGGGTAATAGGTTGATACCCTCTAAAGAATAGAGATATTTCCATCATAGGGCAGTATAACCATTTAACTAATAGACAACAAACCTTGGCTTCTCATTGGATGACATATTATGAAAATTAAAGTATTTCTATAGATTTATGAGCCATGCATCGACTACATCTCTTGATTACTTAGCTAAAAATTTAGGTGGGGGAAGCTTTTGGATCTCTATGATGATCAGGTCTACCATTCTTATTGGTGCTTCCTAGACTTTTTGATACCTTACATGTCCAAATTTTAATTGAGGGACTTCTTCCTAAGGAACACCTTTAATTTTACTTAACCTTCACTCTTTATTTTTAATTTTTCCTTGAATAACATTCAAAGCAAACAAGATTCGATGAATAATTTCTTCTTGCTTATCAATTGGGTTATTCCTAACTACATTACCATTCATTTATTTTTTATTGTTATTATCATTATCATTATTTGGAAGAGATTTATTTCTCATTCAATTTATATTTTTGGTAGCATGACCATTACCTTAGCTTCAAACTCTACCTCCACCTCTTATGATTAGCCTGTCAATACCTTGATCATTATTAGCTTGATTGTTGCCAACCTTAGTCTTAACCATTTTCCTAAGATGTCACTAAACATTTTCTTACGTATGTTTTAGTAAAAAAAAATTATTTTAAGTATTATTTAAAGTTGTGTTTTAGAATTGATAACTTGGCATAGGCTTTGATACCAAGTGAAATGACCTCTAAAAAAGAATTACAGTGAGCCTTGCTTCAGATTTCATAGTATAAAAAGTGAAACCATTTAATTTGTGTAATTTGGTTTTGCATGACCTAGCATAATTCCCATAACCATATTTATGCACATGTAACCCTTAGCCAGGGAAACTACCTTTAGAATATTACATAAAGAAGATTATTGCCTTACGTAACCCTTCTTTAAGTTTGAGGTGTATCGATATGTGATTCATAGTCATAAGTTCATAAATGTATGGTGTTATACACCTTCATAATAGGACCACCTAGGTGTCCTTATCTTATCCATGATACTAACATCTACATAATTCTAGGTATAATTCAGGGTAAATTATTCACCTATTCATTATATTTAGGAGGCTAAGGAAATATAATTCTAATAGGGAGCCATTTCTAGTTTATACAATATCATTTTGTAAGCCAGGGTTCTTAATAAGAAAATGCTTCTATTTTAACTAACTTAATTAAAGGCGTAATCTAAATAAGTTAAGAAGTTTAGAAATACATTTATAGCTCTTCAAATTGTAATAGAAATCTGCATTTAAAAATTTCATGTAAACAAAGAGTCCATTATAGTACTATACCCAATTAGATCATTATATCATGATCTATAGTTCAATAATCTTTGTACTACATGTCTTCATTGAACACGTAACCATAGGCTTCTAAAATCAAATGTAACTATTATAATTTTCATCAAGGTCATAAATAACTATTATGTTTTTGATTATAGCAACTATTGATTTTTACAAAACCATCTCATAATTATCAACTTAAATATTTAAATATCTCAAATGTTAATCACTCATCAATTGGTTTTGACATAAGAAAAGTATTCCACTTATAAATTTTTGTGTTTCACCTTAGTTTTTGTGATTTATTCCTTTAGGAACATCAAGTTGTTTATGATAACAATATATAAATTCAACAACTATTATCAAGTGCCACTGAGACACTAACATATTTTTAGAACCAAACATGATTTTAAGTTTCCATAATATGATCAGTTGTTTATCATACTCATTAAATTTTTTTGAAGGATCATAATGTTATTCTAATTGAATAATTAAGTTATATGATGTAGTAATAACTTCTCAATATAAATGAAAGTAACTTGAGTGTATTTTTAACATTTTAATGTTAATTTAGAAACTTTTTAAATGACTTCTACTATATAAACTGATTCTCTTTCCTCTTTTTGAGCTCTTCATTTCCAACATATAATAGGATTATGCAACTAAAGCAATTTCCAAGTATTCTTGCATATTGGTTGTGACAAGTAAAATACCAATAAAAGGAAATATAAATTCCTAAATTAATTCAATCTATAAATTTAAATAATAATTCTCAATTAAAAGAACTTGGATAAGACATGTTCAAAAAGTTGAGCAATAGATGTTTTTAATGTCTTGTAATTAAAAATATTAGAATAAAGAACACTAATGAGATCAAATTTCCTGAAAGTATAGTTTATAAAATTATGGTATGGTTGTAATGTTCCTAAAAGCAAAAAAATGCTCAACAACAATTTCTTAATATGTCTTTAAGTGATTTTATGGATGGAAATTTCTTACATGCATAATGCCTTCTTAGAACTCATAAAGAACTTTGAAATTTCATTATGAAATATTTGTTATAGTAGTAAATATCTCAAATGTAATCAAATAGAACAACTTGTAATTGGTATACAAGTGTATTGATAAGTTCTATGCTCAATAATATAGTCTTAAGAAATAGTTTAGGAATATAAAATCAAATACTAACTGATAATCATTAATGAACTATTAATCATATAACAAATTCATTCACTAAAATGTAAATAAAATTTTAACTTGTAACAGTTAACCTTTTATCTACTTCGAGGCATACTCAACTTAACCAATTGAAACATTACATCAACAATACAAATAGTGCAGAAATTAATAATGGAAAATAATATAAAATCGTCTTATATATCAATTTAAGTGCTTATTGTTCATTCATAAACATCCTAGAATACAATAATAACTAATAAAAAATAAAATAATACAATAAACCCTCTAATTTCACTAATGTTTATCTTAGTAATATATCTTTTTCTACATGATCCATCCCAAGCTGACCTATCCTCTAAGCTCCCCAATCAGTGGCCCTTACCTCCCCCAATCATTAGTTGGGAGACAAAGTCCAATTTTTAGGTTTTCAAGATAAGAGTGTGAGCAATAAGGATAAGAGCCATCATTAATTTTTAGTAGTTAACAAACATTCCAAAACTAAAAACCAATAAACATACAAGGATTTAACACCTTTTGTTTTATATCTAAAGGTTTTCAAGTACCAACCATAAATTTATTTAAACCATTTAACCCTTATCATAGATTATAGGTGTACCATAATTAAAACTAATGACTATAAGTGATATAAAATCATTTAATAAAACTAGTAAAATAAATAATAAATATTCACATAATGTGTACATGAAAAACATATAACACAACACCAAAATTTTAGATTCTTTTCCCTTTTACTAGTTTGTTAGGGATAGTCATTTTATCACCTATAATTTGTGAAATCACTATATCTAACACTTTTGTATGGCTGGATAAAAATAAAAAATACATACTATTTTAATAATATTAATGAAGTATCAAGGGTTTAAACAAAAATTATTTTGTAACTAAAAACCAATTTTAAAACTTATAGACACCAGCTAAGACTTTTACATAAAAATGTAAATGTATTGTATCTAAAAATGGTGAATTAGCTGGTTATAAACCCACATATGCACATGGCCTAGATACTTATCAGGAAAGGAAAAAAATCTATAATTTCCTCAGATAATGAATAAATTCTAGCCATAAAATAATTATTTTAATTAAATAAAATAACCTTTGAAATATTATTCTATTTGGTTGTCACAATAGAATAGAAATAAAATCCATGCATAAAGAATATTTCATTGAAGAAAAATAATCTCAAATATTTCCATCATAACTTTCTATCTCAATAGATAGTAAAACAAAAAAATGAAATCCAACCATTTAAATTAGGCATCCCCCTCTACAAGGTTGAAACACCCAACACAACAAATTCAAAATAAATCATAAACTTCAGCTCAAACCTTATGGATAGGAAATGAAAAAAATATTTATCTGATCCTTTTTGCTATGGCTAGGTAAGGATATGAATAAAATATCTTAGAATATATATAAATAACATTTTTATTTTCATATTTGAAAAGCCCCAAAAAATCTTACTAGAAACAAAACTAGGTTGACCCATTATAGAAAGAAGATAAACATTTATTTTTAACTACTATAGAAACTTTGTTGTCTCATCAAAAAGTCTATTGAATTCCTTATGATCCTAAAAAATATATTTTATTATTTGTATTAGAACAAGAAATTAAAACCCTTCATTTTCCATAAAATAAAAAAATCCATAACTTACGTGTTTGATACTCCCATAGAGGAATGAAAAATCAGAAATTTATTATTTACCAGCTTCCTTGTCCTTCATTATTTCTCCTTCTCTCCCAAAATCTCTTCCCATATTTTCCTCCAAATCTCTTCAACAACAATCACAACCATATCTCTTTGGAAGTTGTGAGTCCATCTCTACCATACACCAAGATCAATAAAAAGAAATGATATTTACCCAAGACCAAAAATTAGGCTTTTGATTATTATTTGTTGGGAGTCATATTCCCATGCTCGCCTAACCAAACACCATGATTCTAAAATCAGATATTTTGATTTGAAAATAATTAACATTCTAAGTCAAATTGTAGCCCTAACATGGGGTTTAAAAATATCATTTCAACATTAACATAACATTTCCCTTACTATGCCTAAGTCACTTAGGTTAACAAAAAAAAACATAAGCCTTTTGCTACTCATATCTTAAGCTACATAGGCTTAAGATTTTTTATAATAAAAAAGAACTTTTTTCTTCATGCTTAATATTTAAAAAATTAAATGATTCTATAAACATCCAAGACAAGTTCATTCAAGCTAGAAATTAATGGTCCTACCTTATTTAATCATTCATGCATACAAGCATTACTATTGTAATTGGCTATAAGCCAATGATGGTCCAAGAGAAAACAAAATAATGATAATCTACAACACAACAAGATAATGATATCAAGTCTATAAATAGTTAAAGCAACCAAAAATAAGGAAGTGAAATTTATCAAGTAACTAATACCAAGTAGTCAATGATAAAAAAATCAAGAAAAACTCTACAGAAGTCGTGAATATGATCAAAATAAGAATAAGAGTAAAAGATGATTAGAAGTGATGGAAGAAATTGGATAGACTCTTGCATAGTGACTACAACTCAACTACAACATCTCTTTTTACTTATGTTGGTTACCTGAGTAGTCATTGCCTTTGTACCTTATCTACTGACTGACAAATTCCACCACAAACCTAACTTTTTTTACTTGTACTTTCATCGACAAATAGTTATTATTAATACCTACATAATATAAAAATATATAGCTAAACATAATAGTATATCACAAAAAACTGAATGTTATAAACAAATTAATAAATATGTAAAATGAACTACAACTGTAGTAGTTAGTCCAATGTCAACAATAACAACCTAAATATGATCTAAAATATATTATTACATCACATACCATGGTACTGACCAAAAAATATCTCAAAAGTATAGCCAAAAATTATAAAAGCATGCTAGAAACATACACTAGTATATGAAAATAAAGTATGTATGCTAGGTTATAACACATAAATTAGGCCAATGACTCTAGATTATTTCTAATTGGTATAAAATACTGAGATAAAATTTGTATGTGGATCTAAAACACAAAAACATTTAGTCAAGTTTTGTTCTATAATAGGGATGCTGAGTTATGGAATTATATGATGGACTAAATGTATGATTTTTTCCTATTAATGTAGTCTTCACATTATGTTCATTTCAAATACAAAGACAATATTGGATTCTCCTTTAATATGATTTTATTTTCTATCCTTGTTGTCATATATTAAAATATAGCTAGAAACAAAGAACATGCAACATGAATTAAAAATAAGTATAACAAAAATTAAAGATGATGTATGTATTTGATTGTAGCTGATAAAAATATAAAATATAATTCAAGAATGAAATGATTGCATGAATTTAATCTTAGTTGATAAAAATATATAATCTAATTTAATAATGTAATTATCACAAACATTAATAAACATTAGTAAATTTTTAAACAATTTACATATAAATGCAAAATATATGCCCCATTAGCTTACATTAAAAACCTCTTATATACATAGTCAAATGTTAAATAATGATACATGGTTGGAAGTTACCAAGACATTAATTTCATATTCATCTCCAAACTCATGGCACCTATTCATGCACATATAATCCAATAAAATATGTTGGACAAATGTCCTTAGATCTTCCCCAATAATAGTGTAATATTAAAAAGTCATGTAATAGTTGTTTATAAGGTAAGAATTGAATATATATATATATATATATATATATATATATATATATATAATATTAAATGTGAACTAAATATTTAATTATTTGATTATAGATTATATATATTGCATAAAATAGTTGACAAAGGTTATTTTAAATTATTTAATTAAAACACCACATTGTATATTAGTACTAAAGTTAAAGATTTTTTTAATTATAATATATGATAAGTACTTATGATTTTAATAAATTTATTTTGATGGTGGCATAATTATATTTAGGTTTACTCTTACTCTTCAATTATAATTATCTAAATGGAATAAAAACATGGGCATATGTGCAAATATCTGTGTGATTATGAGTTGTTCATTATAAATTAATTTTTTTCAATATATGTGTTATTTATTTTATTCATAATTTATCTTATTAACTATTATATTATCACTATATTATATGTATTTTAATTAGGACAAGAAAAATAATTTTGTATTTCAGTTATTTATAATAAAAAATTTAGAAATTGAGTTAGCTTTTTCAAGGTCAAAACCTATTGTAAAAAACTATTAATCTATTTTTTGCATGTCTATACCTTTTTTTATAAATGATAAATGGGATTGGGTTTTTTATCTCTTTATAGAGCATGCCATATAAAAAACCTCTAAATTTCAAGAAATATATAATTCAAGGACACACATTTATATTATCAACCTCTGACTTAGTACTATATTGGTAAGTTGGGAAAGGATAGATTAAAAATCAATGCGTACTTGCAATATAATTCAATAATATTAGGCTCTAACAAAATAGAGGCTAATATGTTATATGGAGTATCTTTTTTTATCCGTCCAATTAGTTTTACGATAATATTTTCTAGGTGATAATTTATAGAATAATCTAAACCTGAATGCCTTTCAAATTAGAATATTTTGAGTTACACAAAGAATTATTAAACCCTTAAATATTTATTACCAAATAAACTAATAAACCCTTCTATTATTTCTTATTCCTAACTACAAATCACACACACACACACACACACACACACACACACACACACACACACACACACACACACACACACACACACACACACACACACACACACACACACACACTTACACACACACACTTCAAATTAGAATATTTTGAGTTACACAAAGCATTATTAAACCCTTAAATATTTATTACCAAATAAACTAATAAACCCTTCTATTATTTCTTATTCCTAACTACAAATCACACACACACACACACACACACACACACACACACACACACACACACACACACACACACACACACACACACACACACACACACACACACACACACACACACACACACACACACACACACACACAAAGTGTGTGTGTGTGTGTGTGTGTGTGTGTGTGTGTGTGTGTGTGTGTGTGTGTGTGTGTGTGTGTGTGTGTGTGTGTGTGTGTGTGTGTGTGTGTGTGTGTGTGTGTGTGTGTGTGTGTGCACGTGCACGTGCACGTGCACGCACGCGTGCGTGCATGCGTGCATGTGTATTATTACCCCTTTTATTATATATCATTCCCAACTACAAATGAAAAGTAATATATAGCTTATATTATTATTGGGCACTTATAAAAAATAAAATAAAGTATTGACATTCATAAGAACTATATAGATATTTATATATTTCAAATAAAAAATACCAATAAATATAATATTATTATACTTATGTATTTTTTTATTATCAGATGAAAGGGCCGTTAGAAAAATGTTTTTAAACAATTTGTCTAAAAATTTACACATTATTTAGAGGTTACTGAAAATTTAAAACAGTAATATGTTGTGTGAAAGATTTAATTTCCCTATGTTTTAATCTTTTAATAGCATTATAACTAATGTTCAACATCTAATCTATGAGACATAAATGCAATACAAGTGTGAGCCAAAGAATAATACTGTGTCCCACTAGGTGGACCAAAAGATCTAAAAATCTAATCAAGAATAAAAGCTAAAAAATACTTAACAATTTTTTAAAACTTTATAAAAAATTGTATATCCACTACATCTTTCTATATATAAGCTAAAAAAAATATGTTTGATTAGTATCAATGAAAAAAACTAAATATATTTTGAGAGGATATTCGAAATGTATATGACCTATTTATGCAAAAAATTGGGGCACGCTATCCTTATCACAATCAATTGTCTCACCAGTTGTAAATTTTTTTCAATGTCATTGGCTCTTATCATCATCTTCCTATTATCTATTTTTGTTTCGAAAGTAAAAATGGAAAATTCAAAATAGAAACTAATTTCGATTAACTCAGAATAGTTTTACCACTTATGGTTTTATAGAATAATAGACCACAAAGAGAGGTGTGAACATCTACTCCATGGAATTGATATTATTATTACTCCATATCTAAAGACTACAAGTAGTCTATTATATGTATGTATGTATGTATGTATGTATGTATGTATGTATGGATGAATGCATGCATTTATGTGTGTGTGTGTGTGTGTGTGTGTGTGTGTGTGTGTGTGTGTGTAGATAGAGTTGATATTTGCATCTTATTTATTTTTAATTGATATCTAAGCTCATTTAATCAAATAATGTATATGTCCAAGCTATTTTAGTGTAACATGTTCTAATGACTACTACTCACAACTCTTGTTCTACTAGATCCCCTTCCACTTTATACCTTGATTTACTTCTATGTTATATAGAGGATGTTTGGTGCATCAATACTAATAAGGTATTCTTTATTTACTTCTCTATACTATTTGTTTGGGTTTCAATTATTTATAGTTAATCTTAATTATATTTTAGTAATATCTAAATATTTACAATGTGATTTAGATATTTTTCATGTTTTCCTTATTTTGTAAATATTGAAAAGGTAGACATCTAATGATTCATGCCTTTTTTTCTATTTTAATAACCTCAAGATATTTAAAATGAATATGGGGATCTACAAGTTTTTATATGTAAAATAAGTAAAAGCCTAAATAAGCTATAAACAAAAAAGTATAGATTAGGATGCTAATTAGTTGCATATGCTTTCGCAGACATTGTTATTACCCTATAATATTTTTTTATAAAGAATAATTATGTTTTTTTAAAATATCTAGTGGAGAAGATTTAATTTTTCCTCAACAACAATTTATTATTTTAATTTAATAATAATTGATTTTTTTTCACTCTTTAAAATGTATATTATTTGAATTTTCTTTCATCTCATTATCAAGTAAAAAATTTATTAATAGCCTATGCCATTATTTAATTCAAAAAATGAGATAAAAGGTTATGCTTTGTTATATCCTCATGTAGAATAAAAGAACAATATTTTAGCCAATTTTACTTGAAATTTTTAAACCACAATAATATTATCTAACTAAATTTAGAAAGAATATATAAATAGTTCAAACACAAGGGTGATAAAACTAATCTATATTAGGCTAATTATTTGTAAATTTAGATAAATAAATATCCTAAATTCTAATACTGGGATATGTTAAATATATAGAATACTTGATTTGAAAGATGTTTAATTGATTGCAATACCAAATATAGATAACACATAGATGGGTGTTACTATCTGCATTCAAATATGGGATGAAAATTGATGTAAACTATGTAATATTAATATTCTATACTAGTCATCATATTATGAAAATTTTACTTTTGTAGCTTTGGATACTATCATTGGGTATGGATACTACTATCGATAATAGTGTCTAACTACAATGTAAGTGTCCAGTATAGAATAATGACTAGATTTTGATGTGACCAACTTCATTATTTTGAGTATTTTTCACCTTTATGCTAATGTATTCTAATTTGGGATAACATTTTTCACTCTTTGTTCATTTATCAAACTATAGCTCTTCACCCTTCTTCACCTTTAGAATCAATTTGCTAAAAATGGGTTAGTCATATCATGATGTGTATCTAACACTAAAGTCCCATCTATCAATGGTCATTTACTACATAGCCAATACTCTAAGGAGGTTTTAGACTCATGTAATTATGTCATATGTGTGGGAAAGTGTGTGCACAAGGGTGTAATATAGTATATGATGATACATGGTGTGATCTAGCTTGTAACTTGACAAAATATTGCTCATGGGATTTTATTTGAATGCTTTAGACCTATAATATGACTAAACCTATGATTGATATGAAACTAGGGAAGAATAGTTTTATTTTGTATTTTATTGATTGAACTTTACAAGGTGTTTTCCTAGTATTTACTAGCAGATGAATGAGAAGGATTATACTTATAGTTATACGACATATTTCTAAAATATCTCACTATGGGCATCAATAAGACAAAAAAGTCATCCCATATGTTCAATAAGTCAAATTTAGATGAATTTTGGCTACTAGATAATAGATAAGGATCTATACACTAATATCAGTGGTAGTGTCCCTTTGTGCCTTTTAATTTTCAAAGCGCTAAAAAATATTTATGAATCTAAAAGTAGAAATGAAGGATAATGGTTTATCATGTTTCAAGATTTATATGTAATAAAAAATACTTGGATCATTATAATGATATAAATTATACTAAGAGATAAGCATTTAAGCACATTGAGATGGTGAATGCGAGCCTTTTAACAAAAGGAAGATCTACAACTAATAGATAGATCTCTAATTGATATTCATCAAATATACAAGACTGAGATGCTATAAATATTTCATTTTAGTATATATTACATTTAATTTTATGTATATCTAATAATAATGTTTATCAATCACAACAACGTGGTAATTATCTAAAAAATGAAGCGATTAAGTTAAAAAAGGTCAATAGCAAATTTCATTTTGGATTTAACATGAGGTAATTTTTTTATTTTTGGGGAACATGGTAATTACTAAAATTCCCACTAATTTGAAAGCTATCTAATAAAACACCTTTGTTTGTCAATGACAATTGTCACCCAAATTTTTGCTCACTGGTAAATTTTTAATATCATTACATAATATGGTGATATATATATATATATATATATATATATATATATATATATATATATATATATATATAAAATCCTTATTATTCTATCTACAGATGATAACACATATTACACTAGAATAATAAATATTATAATATATATATATATATATATATATATATATATATATGTATGTATGTATGTATGTATGTATGTATGTATGTATGTATGTATGTATGCATGCATGCATGTATGTATGATTATATAATATTATGATGGAATTCTAATAAAACATCATAATAATCAATAATGTTTAAAAAAAATTCTTTCATAGCGAAATGAGTAACATCTTGTACCCACTATTAGAATTGTGTGGCCTCATCCTTCCCCTCCTATTCTCAACCCATAGAAATATGTAAAAACAAATTCATTATATCTCTGTGTGTGTGTGTGTGTGTGTGTGTGTGTGTGTGTGTGTGTGTGTGTGTGTGTGTATATGTATATGTATATACGTATATACGTATGTATGTATATCTATATATATATATATATATATCTGTGTGTGTGTGTATATATGTGTGTGTAGATATATGTATATATGTATATGTATATATATGTATATATGTATATATATGTATATATGTATATGAATGTATATGTATATATGTATATATATGTATTTATATATATGTATATATATCTATGTGTATATGTATATATGTGTGTGTATGTATGTATGTATGTATGTATATATGTGTATGTATGTATGTGTGTATATGTATGTCTGTCTATATGTATGTATATCTGTGTGTGTGTGTGTGTGTGTGTGTGTGTGTGTGTGTGTGTGTGTGTGTGTGTGTGTGTGTGTGTGTATGATAACACATGTTACACTAGAATAAGTATATATATTTTCTATTGTAATATGTGTTACAATATATATATATATATATATATATATATATATATATATATATATGATAACACATATTACATTAGAATATATATATACTTATTCTAGTGTAACATGTGTTATCATACATACATACATACATACATATATATATATATATATATATATATATATATATATATATATATATATATATGATAACACATATTATTCTAGTTTAAACAAATTAAACGAGAATAGTATGTGTTATCATTCATTCATTCATATATATATATATATATATATGAATGAATGATAACACATACTATTCTCATTTAATATGTGTTTAAACTAGAATAGTATGTGTTATCATTCATATATATATATATATATATATATATATATATATATATATATATATATATATATATATATATATATATATATATATATATATATATATATATATATATATATATATATATGTATGTATGTATGTATGTATGTATGTATGTATGTATGTATGTATGCTAACACATATTACACTAGAATAAGTATATATATATTCTAGTGTAAGATGTGTTATCTTCTATAGAGCATGTGTGTGTGTGTGTGTGTGTGTGTGTGTGTGTGTGTGTGTGTGTGTGTGTGTGTGTGTGAATCTATGTAGGTATGTTTATATAATATTATTATGAAATTATAATAAATAATAATAATAATAATAATAATAATAAATAATGTTGAAAGACATTCTTTCATATGGAAATGAGTAAATTCTTGTACCCACAATTAGAATGGTGTGGCCTCATCTTTCCCCTCCTATTCTCAACCCAAAAAATTCAGCCCAATAGATTTAAAGTAAAATTATAATGTGAAGGGAATAAATAAATAGACAAAAAAATACAACTATTGACCTGTACCATGGTGCATAATACCATCTATAGGTGGAACAATCATGTTAATAACATGAGCAATAAAAGTTTGAGAAGTGATATGACATAAATGTTTTTAGTCAAGTCTAATTCAAATATTTTAATAGGATATTGGAATGCTATTCAAATTTTATAGGTTCAATTTATTTTATACTAAATAAATTGAAATATTAGTTTTCCCTCTTAGTAATTGACCTTTTTCATACAACGTTTAAAAATCATACATTTCATTTATTAAACTATAAACATGGGGTGCATGATAATTTGGTCATTTCCATTATAATAATATTTGAATGGCTTTGGGTAGACTACTATTGTTATTAAAAATAATAGGTAACTTGCCCAGTTGTTCATTATACAAATAATTAGATATTTATTAAATTCTATGGAATAAAGGAAAATATGTTCCTATTCAAAATTATTATATATTCTCCTTCCAATCCATTTACATATGTGGTATTGTGAATGAATAGTTTATGGGTTTTTAATTTTTTGAAGGATGAGATATTTATTTTATTGGGTGATTTCAATTGCATTATTAGAGATAGAAAAGAGAGAAGGTATTAAAATAATTAATCAATTCTAGCTAAATTTCTCCAATATTGCTAGTGATGATAATATTTGTGACTTAGAACCAAATTATAGATACTTTATATGGTCTAATTGAACAGTTGGATTTGTTAAAATTATAGAACACATAGATAGATATCTGGTATTTAATAAGTGGTCAAATAAAAATTTCATCTTAGGGTTTGATATTATGAAAGTGTTTTTATTTTATCACATGTTAATCATCCTCAGTATCAAAAAAGATGGATCCTTATCCAAGACACTTTTTACATTTTAAATGATGTGGCTCAATTATCCAAACATGAAGGATCAAATGAAATAATGGTGAAAGGATCAAGGTCCAATATGTAGTACTAGGATGAATATAGTGAAACAAAAACCAAAAGATGTTGAAATCAAATTCATATTTGGAATAAAGAGGGTTTTGGGCATGTTTGTATGGAAAATTCCATAAGATAATGAGGCATTCAATATCTCAAGGATAAATTTTAGTGCACAGGTTAGGGTAGAGTTTCCCTTTTCTTAGAAAAATACATGAGTGAATAACTAAACACAATTTTGATTAAAGAGTAGATTTTATAAAAACATAAATATCTATATTTTTTTTGAAGGAAGGATATTGCAATAAAAAATTATTTCACCAATCTACTCTATAAATTCATAAACTCAATATAATATAAAATTTGAATATTGATAATAAAATAATCATTGAAGATTTGGAAGAAATTACTAACTAGGTAGTCAATTTATTTATAATTTTCCTTAAATGTGCTCCTCTTAGATTTGCTCCTAAACAAAATATTATTTTTTTATCTTATTCCAAATATCATATATGACAATCATAATCCTATGTTATTGAGGCCATTTTCCAAGGAATACACCAAACTACCTTTTATAGCATGGATAATGACAAATCCTTAATCTTTTATAAATCACCTCTTGTGTTATTTAATAATTTATGGGCTATCCTTAAAAATAACATTCTTAGGGAAATTATAAAATATTTTAATTACACAGTTTTTTTCCATAAGAAGGCCAATGATTATACTCTAGATAGATTTAGACCTATAGTTTTCTGTAATTATTAAACCATATAATCTATATTGTTGAATATAGGGCTAAATGGATATAGATAGCCTAGGGAATAAGGGTGATAAACTATATATATATATATATATATAAATATATATATATATATATATATATATATATATATATATATCATTTCAATTAATTTTCAAACTTAGATAATCATATGTTAAATTTATCATGCTAAGATATAATAAAATTAAAAATTATAGACATGTTATATATTAAAATGATAATGAAAAATGAGATAATTAGTTGGTTTTTATGCTAATACACATATATATTTAGAATAACAAGGAATTAAATTGGAATTGGATCCTTGGATTAATGTCAAATTTTTAATTAATCACTTTTATTACCTCATAAACTTGTGTCAACGTTAGACAGTTTCATCAACACTTCTATCTAACTTGGATGCATGTATTACCTTAAAAATACCTACTAATTATGTATGAAATCATCTATAATATTTTAATATCTATGCAACTCTTAGTTTGTTATGCTTATATTTGGATCATGGGATGCCACTCCTTGTCATATACTAAAACCCTAATTCTTCATATTCATATTGGTTATGTGATGAAAGGGTTAGTGGGTACATGGTGTCAATCTCCTCCAAATACCCCTCTATCAATTAACCCTACCTACCTATACAATACTCCAAAAAAATCCTTATACTGATGTATTTATCCCTTATATATAGGCTTTTGTGTGGATAAGCATGTAATGTGTGATAAGTGTATAGAACGAACTAGCTTGTAATTTGGAAAATATGTATTGTGAGATTCTCTTTCAGTACTTCAAACTTGTAGATGTTTTTTTCCCTATGATTGATATGTAAATAAGAGAAAATGGGGAACCCTTGCTAAATTGAATGCTTGATTTAATTTTTTTTGTATTTTTCCTTATGAGTTGTTTGGTCCATGTTAGTTGAATAATGAATGAGTATTGATCATGCATATACACCAATACATTTTTAGAATATCTCACATTAAAAAAATTAAAATAATAATATTAATACATTTCATTTTTAAATTGAATGACTTTAGGGCATTGGACACTTATGTTGAAATAGGACACTAGCATTAACATAGGTGTCTAATTCAGATGCAAGTATTCAAAAAGTTGGAAAATAACCACACATATAAAATTTATAGAGACATAATATAAGTAGGTTTATAGCATTCTAGTAATGGTATAAGGTTCTAGTCATCATAATAACATTGATTGGACTAAGAGATAAGTAATAAGCACAAATTGATAGTGTATGTGTGCCTTTTAGCAATGGGAAGATATAGAAGCTAAAGGTATATCCATGATATGTATTTTCCAAGTCTATAATAATGATTTTCTATATAATTTATAAATAGTGTCTACACCCCCCTCCCCCTTTAATCTAGTACTTAAATTGTTAGTTTAAAGAAAAATAAATACATACATGGGTGTCTATAACACACCTTCTCTTTGCATGAGTCCAAATTGAGTGTTTTACTGATGACTAACATAAAACCAAGTGCATGTTAAAGTATATAATTATTTCATATAATCTGAAATTGAAAGCATTTGAAATCATTGAAAGTAAGAGAGCAAGTTTCAAGAATACATATGTATATCGATGCAATCACCTTACCTTTAGGAAAATATGAATCATTATGAATCATTGAGATTAGGACAAATATAAATATGAAAATTTAATAAATAATATGAATAATTACTAAACTTTCCCCCAAAATTATAGCTAAAAGTGAGATATCATTTAGTAGTTGAGTATATATCAACCATATAACCCAATCATACTTATAACCTGGTGAGTATGAGTGAACCAATTCAACTCACACCATAAAAATGGTTATTTTTATGATTTAATCATGTAAAACCTATAAACTTGGCAAGATTGAGTGATTGAATCACATAAACCATATGAAAAATGAACTAACTACTACATTAGATTGACTCAATATAATTTGTAAAAGTCCAACTTGGTGGGTCATGATAGTCCATAAAAGTATTTTAAAATCTGAATTTTCTTTTGATTTTTAATTTAAGTTCCCTTTGCATATCATATGCACCTTTTATATGTCTTATCGTATAACATGGGTACAACAATGGTACACATGTACATAATTCTACAAAAACTATGTATCTGAATCATATAAATGTGCAAATTAGCTAATTTACAAACTGTGTAAGTGTTGAGAACATGTTTCATAACATGGACCCACTATTTATCTAAAAGTATAAATGGTGTAAGTGTGGAGAAAATGTTTCCAAATCATGCCCCTAATGTATATCTAAATTCAGTAAACTATGAAAAATGTGGAATTCATGCCTCTATGGAACTCCCCCACTAATATGCCCCACTCTTTAAAGGTTATGGGAAGTATAAAACTATAGTCACCTTACCTAAAAAGGATAACATAATTATATAATATGTTTATGGACCATATAACATATATAAGGAACATGTCTAGGTAGATATGTCATTGAAGCATGTAGAGTGTGATCACATCAACTCCTAGGATGCATTATGTAAATCATGGAAACATCTAAATAGTAATAATATAATCTCAAAAATCAATCAAACACACACAAGAGCACCTAAAATCAAATCAAAAAACAATGGTCCAAGGAGACCTCAAACAAGGGGCATGTTCAAAGGCTATAAAATTGAATGGGACATGACTTAGTTAAATGTCCAAAAAGAAAGGAATACAATATTCACATGTCAAAATACAATAAATTATGACATATATAAATGTATCAATAGGAAATCTTAGGCATGGGGCCACAATCAATGGAGCATATTCAAATTCTTGAATAAGTAATACAATACATGATAATAACAAGCAAGGAGAACACTCAAAAAAGTACAAAGAATAAAACATAGATAATAAGCAACCAACATAACATAACATACTAGCCCATGGATACTATGTGTCAACAAAAAATGTGAATTACATAGCATATAAAGTACACTAAAAGATATATAAGCATAGATAAAGTCATGTCTAATTAAATAAGCTCAAACATGATAATGAAAAGTGTTCATAAGATAATAGAGCATGGGTGTATCATAATAAAATAAGTAGATGCTTCTAATGTCTGCATGACACAAGTAGATGGAAGTCCCAACATTTTAAAGTGCATAGTTCATGTGTCTATCTATGGCTTAATCACACTCAAAGATGAATGAAACACATGTATAAATATAAACAAATTATATTCTATCTACCAACATGCAACCAAAGACATATATTATAAGGAGATAATAGAATATGTAAATATTGAAAATATTTTTAGACTTTTTAAGTTTTTTTAACGTTTTAATATATTTTTAGCATATTCCAAATAAATAACTATCCTATGATCTCATCCAATGGATGGTCATAGGTATCTCCCCACTAGGAACCTAGTGAAAAATATTGGTGATACTTCCAAGGACCATGTATAGGTGCAATATATGTCATTTTAGAATCTATAATGATCTACATATGTATAATAGGACTCCATGATCATGAAGAAGCAATAAAGGGAATTCGGATTCATGGAACCCATCTTTGAGTGTTATGTAGTTTATTTGGAATAACATTAATATGAACATTTTAAAGTGTTCTAGATATCTTAATATTGTGTGTAGTAGATGAGGATGTGATGGAACCCATTATAGGTCTTTGATGAAATGGTATCTCAAGTATCGATTTCCTAAAAAAGGGGATTTTTTATTGCTTACCCTTTTTCAAAGGATTAACCTTAGTAGGTTTTATAGCTAATTACTTTAATATAAATTATTCTTATTTAAGTGGATATTCCTATGAAATTATAGAAACTATAATTACTCAATTGGCATGAATGTATTTTAAGAACACATAGATTGTAAAAGGTATTAATTGAATTGTATGTATCCAAGGTCATCTAAGTAACATATCAAATACACTCATGGAAGGTATTAACCACATGTGTGGCACCTACCTATAAAGTAAGTTAATCTCACCAATAAATTATTCTTAGGTCGCATCAAATGTTCAAATTGATCTAGTCAAAGGATGTAAATAATTTTTTGTATAACCTAAATGCATTATTAATGTCATAGTTTAAATATTTATTCTTACACCATTATCAATCATAACACTTTTTATATGATTATGATCAAGATATGCTCGAATGAATAAGGAATGAATATCTGAGTCATCATCTCTAATCTCATTATCATCAAAAGAAATAGAGTGACTTTAAAGCATAAGAGGTGTATACTATGTATAAGTACCAATAATCCCATCTAATGGGTGCTCGTGTGATGGAGGAGGATGTGTATTATATACAATTTTCACCTCTAGAACCTTTTTATAATGGTCTTGTAACATATTAATAAATATTTTATGTTTTTGGTGATCACTAAGTTGTGACCCTGATTCCTTTAGAAGATTATAAAATATAATCTTTTGGTCATCGATAAGGTCTTGTATCTTATGCTTCAAGGTAAAACATATGTTTTTAGAATTCCCTAGTCTTTGGTGATAATCATAATAAGCATTCACATAATACCCTTTGGATATAGGTCTAATCATATTAACCTCTATACAATGAGGGTGGAATATCCTTTTCAAATATTAATATTATATTATGGAAAAGTCTTATATTTATTATAACTTATTCAAACCTATAATTTCATTCAAAAAATTAAATATAATCATGTAAGAGGACACACACTGTCCAATTAGACCCCTTGTTCAATATTTTAAATAAAAAAGAAAAAATAAGTAAAAACTAAAATTTTCCCTCTTACATGCACTGAAACCCTAGCATAGATTTGGTCAAATTTACTACTTTTTATGTAAACACAAGTTTGTATGGTATGGTTGGATTCAAAATCTCATTTTAATAGTATGAAAATCATCTTTATTTAGTTCTAAAAAACTTAATAGCATGGCAACGTAAAAAAATCCAATTTATCTCTGATTTCCCACCAAACCCTAATTGAAAATCACCAAGAATGGTATGGAAGGTGAGGTTTTAGGTAAAATAGGTTTGAAACTATATTATGTCTATATGATGGGTGGTACAAAAGTATAACAAGCTTGAAACATCTATGTTTCAATTTAAATAGCAATATTTAGGTCTTTACTATAATTCTTAGGCATGAAAGGGTGATGCTAGCCACTAAAAAGTGGTTTGGAAACCAAAAATTACCCAAAAGTGTTATGAGCTACCCTAAGGATGAAACATTATTACCTAAGGGACTGTGTTTTCTAGTTTTATTGATTTTTTCATCCTCACCAAATCCCTAAAAGCTGGTTAGGGTTAATAATCAATAAAACTATTAAAAAAAACCCTCTTGATCTACATATTTATAACTCCTGTATGGAGCTACCTCAATATATTAGAGGGGTTTCATCTTATAATCTATCTAAAATGGAGTATTTTCATCCTTAAGAAGCATTTAAAATAATTTTGGATTCAATCATGAATGTTAAAAATGAATAATCAATAATGATAATAATGCTTTACCCACTTTTGTCTTTTTATTAAATTAACTTTTCCAACTCACCCAAACCCTAAAAGTAATTACAATTATTTTAATTTAAATATTCACTCTTTCAATCTCATAATAATAATTACTTTTGGCCATGTAATTAATATCAATTTTTTGGCCCCACTTAATAATAATGATGAACAAGTGTCCTTTTTCCATGTTATTAAATAAAGTCACTTTAAGACAACCTAAAACATTATTATTAAAGTATATCTCTCATTAATCTCACCCTTAACATATAGGAAATAAAAATAGGCTTTATTCCCCTAACTTTAATTAATATGAAAAAGGGGACATTAAAGTTTACCCTTACCAAAATTACTTATCCTCAAATAATGTTTGAGCCGTTCTGTAAATGCCCAAATCCCAAATCAATCTTCAAAAATTAAAAACTTCCTTTGAATATACATAATTAAAGATTTTAATGATGTAAATCATTAAAACCAAAAATATAGATATGATATCACATCTATAAAAATGATAAACCCATGCTACGTTCAACAATATGATCATTGTAAAAGTGGTGAGAAGTTATGTAAGGGTTGAAAACTCCACATTAGTAGTCCACAATTGAAAATTACTCCTCCCCATGTCTAGACATCCCAATAAATCCACTTGTATGGGTGCTAACGGAGTAATGTGATGGTTGATATTGGTGATGATACAATCATCAAAGTTGAAAATCAGATTTCTAGATGACATGAGTGTGTTCTTTCTGACAATTGATGAGAGCATACTATCACCACTTACTTCCCTCATATATTGTTGATGAACCTTTTTTACAAATACCCACATTTGGAGTTTCTCCACCACTCTTATGTTGTGCTACTCTAATTTTATCTTCAAATCAATTATTTTTTTCATTAAAAGTTAATACTTATAAAGTCATATATATTTCTTAAAATTGCCTCTATACATGTTATTTCAGCCTCACAACATTGGCTAATTTTGATCTTATATAAGTAACCTAAATTGTATCATAAATATTAGTGAATTCTAATTCTAACTTCTCAACAATCTGGTAGAATTTATAAAATAAATGAATATGTGACTAAAACTTTTAGTCATGAAAACTAAAAAAGACTAAATTATACTTATTTTTTGAAACACAACTATAAATGATTAATTTGATCATCAGGTAAAAACATAACTAAATAATTATTCACATAAATGAAAATTAGACAATATGATATTAAAGTGGGTAATTAAAAAGGTTTTTAGAAATGTAGCTCATGGATGTAGAGACACAATTATTTATACTACTAAGACTATATTATACACACAATTATACTAAGTCTATATGCCACTACATCAGACTAGTTTTGCTTTACTAGTAAAATTTTACTAACTAAAAAAATAAATTAGTTAGACATTGAAAACCCAATTTCATAACTGATACACTA
>JARHVA010004758.1:667500-740000 GCA_037957365.1 Torreya grandis
ATTATATATATATATTTGGAGTATTATCACATGTAAATGGTATCTTGATAATATTGAGGACCCAATATGTATCTTCACAACTGATCATTGTGGGCCTTCATAGTAGTCATCCTTCCTTCAGTGTTATTACAGAGTATTTTTAAACCTTTTGGGCTTACGTGCTAATTTTTATTGTAAAAAAAGACAAAATATTTGGGGTCCTCAGAGGAGCTATTAAAATCCTCTCTTAAAGTCCCTTGCATCTTTTATTCTTAAACTATACTATATTTTAATAACTTATTGGGTTATTTGTTCCTAATCAATTATATGGATAAATACATCATCAATTGTAATAGATTTCTTTCAGGGAATTACATAATAAAAGATAGATACAATAAGCTAACTTCTTATTTCATTAGAGTTATTTAGCCAATTGATAAAGTATAGATCCATTGGGGTCTTCCTAAGGCAAATGTAAATTTATGGTTTACCATGAAGGATAAATCCCTCTTTTGGGATAGGCTATAAACAAATGGCCTTCAAGGTCTTTCTATTTCCCCCCTTTGTAAAGATAACTATTAAACCCTAAATCATGTGATTATACATTACATTTTTATTGGAGAATAAGATATTTGTTCTTTAATAAGATGAAAATGTAATGGGAGGCTATGTAATTTAATTAAGAAATGATGGCTAATGAGGAAGAGTGAGGGTGGTGACTAACTTAGTTGTATTTGGACTATGGACATGTCTTTAAACATTTGGGTAATTTTTAGAGAAAAAACAACAAAATATTTATATATTTATCACTCTCAGATAATTTTTTGAAGCTTGAGGTTGATTCCCTCATCTAATAAGTGTTTAATTCAAAGGTTACTCCCGTCGAAAGAATATTTTAGGATAGGATATCCATATTATCGTAGAGTGTAATTTATTGGAAAAAAAAACAATATTCCTTTTCCTAGTAATTAAAGACTTTTGGCCACTTGGAATCCCCTAGAGAAAAAATTATTAAGCTTAACTTTGATGGGGATTTCATAAGTATACCTGATATATCTAGTGTTTGTGGCCTTTTCAAAGATAATTTTAGAAATGTGTTGTCATGTGATGCTTATAATATCATTTGGAAAACTATTATGTTTTCACAAGCTCAATCTCTCCTCATATTTTTCATACTTTCTATCAATTATATCTTGATAAATATAACCATTGAATGCAATTAGATGTTGTTCATCAAAACTATGAATATGGGTTGCATAACACATTATAAATTTAATGCTATCATCTAAAATGTTTTTTAGGCTATTCCATTCTTTGATGACATTTATTTTTCCCATGTCCATTGAAAAATAAATACCCATGTGGATTTCTTGGAAATTGGTGAGACTCATATAAAAAAATTTTAGGCTATTCCATTTTTTGATGACATTTATTTTTCCCATGTCCATTGAAAACTAAATACCCATGCAGATTTCTTAACGAATGTTAAGACTCATTACCTTTGTCCTCATGAAGATTCGTATTGTGAAGGGAGACTCTTATGGGATAATTTCTTGTCTCTCATTTCAAAATATTTCATTCATCTTAGGTAATTTTTGGATGGAAGTAAACCTTTCATTTATTATTTGGTTTGAGTGTTGTGTCTTTCCCCACTCCTTGACATTATGTCATCAATTGTGACTCAACATGTGCGAAAGGAGTGTCATGTGGCACGTTCCCTTGTTATTTTATTCATTGGTTTCCCTTATTAATTCTAATTTTCCTTCATCAATATTATGTTTCCCCTTATATGTGAATTTCATTAATGGCAAAAGGTTTATGATGAGGCAGATATAATTGAATAATTCTATTTTTATATGGAAGTGTTGAATCTTCACATTAAAAACTAGGGATACCTTGTTAATGGAAAGATGTCTCTTCATAGTCATTATTGAATTTTTAAAGTTAAAATATGTTTATAAAGGTATTTAATCCTTGTTCATTATTTACTTTATATTATATTAAATTTTCATATAGGAAAAACTAAACTTGCTGAAGCAGGAAGAATTTGAAATCCACAATTTCTTAGGTCTATACTCAGAGAGGCTATAAAATGGAAATTGACCCAACCACACATTTATTTTTTATACATTAAATAAATAATAGGAAAAAAAAATTAAAATCCCAAATATTCTCTTTCTTTTCATGAAATTTTTTAGTAATTTCATATACTTAGTCAAAATGTTAATAGAATTAAACAATTTATGAAGTTTTCTCCTCTTAATATTATTTTGAAAGCTAATTTTCATGATATTCCACCTTTTGGACCTAGCCTACCCCAAGCTCAAAGACTAATAACTTATGGTTCTCATTTTGGGGATAGGGCTATATGGAATGCCCAACCAATACTAGAGCAATGGCATGAAATCATAAGTCGGGATAGTGATTCTCTAAATATGGTGATTATAAAAATAAAATGGGTTGTATAACTTTTTGATTCTCTATAATAAATAGATGAAAAAAAGGAAAAATTATTCAATATCTCAAAATACAAATGGGTCATTATAAATAAACCTATATTAGAAAGGAGTCACCTTTAACATGCTTATATCTCAATTGAAATGAACAATGTTCACCTCTTTATTAATCATAATTGCAACAATTTGAAGATTATTTGAGATCATATCGGTCTATTACTAGATTTATTTTTAAATTTTATTTTTATTATGCACGTATTGAATTCTCAAATATGAGTATTTGAGGGATTAATTTATGGTATTTATTTTGTCCTACTTCAAATGAAAGCATTTTAGCTTTTTGGATAATGGTTTTTGTGGTCAATGTATATTTTTTTAATCTCATTTTTATTTTTGAATATTGTTTCATATTTTTAGAAATGATTCCTCAGGCATGTAATTTTTTAATCTTTGGTAAGGGACCCTATTCCCTTATTATTCACTATCAAAAAAAAATCAAAAGAAAAAACTAAAAATATCTTAAATTAAATAAATATTGACAGACAAGTTCTACTATTATGTTTAATCATTACCTACATATGGGAAAAAAAATTTAATTTCACTTGATGATAATACATCATAATATTGCATGATAGATGATTTATCTCTTGTAGTGACATGTCAAATTTTAATTTATATGAGTGAAACCTTAAAGGGTGCACTAGGAAAGTGGTGGGTAACCCATTAGCTTTTTTTAATACTATTTGTCAACTGTCCCTCTTCTTAAAACTTTTGTTGGAGTGTCATTACTTAAAGTGATAGAGGAGATGCTCTAGGGATCTAGGTCAAGAAACTCAACCTCTAATGAACCCATATGATGTGAAGCACCAAAGTCGATAACCTAAGATGAAGTAGATGTGGAAGCCACTACAACTAAAACTTTGTCATTAGGTTTTTAATTCTTATTTTCCATTACCTTAGAAGATTCTTTAGCTAATGATGACTATTTTATAGACTCAGAGACCCCTATATTTTTCTTCATACACTTGTGCTCATCATGCCCATTCTTCTTGTAATAGGGGAACTTAACCTTTTATCTCTTAGGTTTCCCTTCACATGAGGAGCTTTCAGTGCAAATTTTTGTAGTGGTTTTTTGTTATTTCTTCTTCTCAAGATCCTTACTCTTTTATTTCTTATCATTGTTGCTATAGGCTTTTTGTTCCCTATTCCAAACAATGAGGGTTAAAGTTTTGGAAGACTTAAGGGTTCCCATCTAGATCAATTTATCATGTTCCTTAGTTAAATTTGTAATTAGTTCATCTAAGGGTGGCATTGTCCAGTTGGATCATATGGCTCTCTTGGTCTCATAAAAGGTAGAGACAAATAAACAGTAATCAAGTCCTAGTTTTCCAATCATAGAAAACATTAATTGATCATCTTTCTTCAAGGTTCCATAATATTTTAACTATAATCTAAGTGACTTATGATTGGTGAATAAGTCCTCTAATATTTCATAGTTTCTATGGATTAGAGTAATTAGCTCAATCTTGAGCTCATGACCCCTCATGGTGTCAATTTTTACAAATAATTTTTCTAGGGTGTCCCATACTTCTTTGGGAGATTTGGCCAATTCTTTGTGAAATTAGAGTTCAGATGACACTAAAAAACATAATATTTCAAAATCTTCATCATGTTTATTAAACCATTTTATCTTATCTACTTCAACTGTGGGATCAACTTTTACCCCCATAGTTATGTGAAATAACCCTTTACTTCTAAGAACCATTATAATCCTATGTTTCCATTCATGGTAGTTGAAGGGTGTGAGTGCATTAATAATTATAAGATCCATTGTAGAATCAAGGTTATTTTTTTATTATTTTTGTATAAATGAAATGTTCAGAGGAGAAAATTTACAAAATAGAATCACAACCACAATACAACCCACCTAAAATAATGTCAGGTAGCCCCCCCAAAAATTTTGGCACTTTATAAAATAGTAAATTTTAAAATGAAAATTAAGTGAATGAATGGAAAACAAGAAAATAAAAACTTTTGAAAAATATGGTACTCAATTTTGAGTTATTATTTACAATATATTAATAAAATAATTTATCGTAAATAGGACTATGACTAAAAACTTAAACTTGAAACTTAAAAAAGGCACCCTTTAGCAAGGTAAAATATGCCTTCCAACCACTCATTGGAACTAGAATTTTACCACAAACATAAAAAAGTTAACAGAAGTGAAGTCTTTTTTGTTACCATGGTATATGTGGAAGCAAGTTTGACTTCCTTTTTTTAATAAAAATATAACTTAAAAAGGCAAAAAATGAAATTATAGCTATGTAAAAGAGAAGGAAAGTTATGGAATATAGTTTTAATTGGCCTAACAAGTGGATAAGGAATACTATATAAAAGATAGATCTTATCTTTGGAATCTACAATCAGACTGACAAAGGCCTTCCACTTTGACAAAGAAGGAAGAATTGGTGATGCTTTCAACTTTCTACTACCTCCCTGGTGATGTCTAATTCACAATCTAAAACCTCCAAATAGATGTGGAAAAGAAAAGAAAAAATATATGTAGTCCAACTTCTACAAAACCTTTAACTTACAAAAATTTTGTCCATATCTAGAGCATGAAATGTGTAGTTCCACATAATAGAAAACTCAATGCATATTTTTGAAATACTAGATGTCAGATTTATAATGCAAAGCTTTAGAACTACCTAGTTTAAATAGAAAATGTAAGTGTGAAACCAAATACCTTTACAACAATAGATCCAACACCTAGGTGAAAATATAATGTGAAACATTGCAGATCCAATGCCAAATGAAGTTGTGTAAATCTAAAAAAAAATTACAATGCTATCAAGGATGCCACAAAAAGGTTTAGCATGAAACTCAAAAATGGATCAAGAATCTAATGTAGTAGATCTGTAAATCTTAATGCTTTATTGAACGGGTAGATCTGAGAGAAATAATAAAAAAGTAATGATTTAACTATATAGGAATGATGCCAAGGTAAGAAAAGTGTGACACCAAGTGCCCAGGTGAAAATACAATGCTTTTCTTTGTTCTTCTCTATAGATCTAAAGCTAAACAATATTTTTGAAATGCCTTAGCACGAGATCATATCAGAATGACAAAAAAAAGAATTCCAATGCCTTTTTTTGGAAAAGAAATGATGCTAAAACACAAAATAATGCTAAGCCTAAAATACTATATCAAAGCAAAGCCACCCTCTTTATTTGTTAGATTTGTAATGCCTTTATCTTTGAGTGCTCCACAAGGTAATTTAATAATGAATTAAAAAAACTAAGATCTTAAATAAATCTCCTTATATAGTTAATACATTAGAATGAAAATGCAAAAATATAGAGATCTAAACTGAAATCAAATGAACCAAGATTAGAAATGAAAAATGGTACAAAAAACTAGGCAATCTTCAGATATAGATAGGCTCTGATACCATATCAGAATGAGCTCCAAGAATGATGATCCAAGTGAATGCACTAATTTGAGATGCAATGTAGGACATGTATTTTACAAGATAATACATATCAAACACATACAACTATAAGAATGAACCAAAAAGAAATAAAATCATAAAGATAGGAATGCTCCAAATAATCCACAGAATATTGCATTAGAAATATGAAAGAAGAGAGGTGCATATATAGGTTGGAGAGGGAAAGATACCACACATTCTAATGAATGTACGAATAATATTCCCAAGTAGCTAACATGACCTCTAGATCCCTAAGCAAGCTAATATAACCATATATCTAAAACCTAGTGGGAAAAAGGCCAATGCCAACATTTCATATTTATCAGATTACCCTAGTATCATCACCAGTATTATCACTAAGTTTTTACTATTGTGGATCACATGGACATATATAATGGTTGATCCAAAGTATATACTAGACTTAGTTTATAGTACATATATTTAGAGTGGGGGAAAATGAGCCTTTTTTCTCCATCCATTCATTTTATATTACTTAGATTCAAAGTGGGGGAAAGTGAGCTTTATTTTTCTACACCTTTAGTTTACATTAATTATATTTAGAGTGGGGGGAAGTGAGCCTTTTTTTCCATACATTTAGCTTACAGTACTAAGATACAAAGTGGGGGAAAGTTAGCCTTTTTTCTTCACACCTTCATTTTACATTAATCAGATTCAGAATATGGGAAAGTGAGCCATTATTCTCCAATAATTTATATTATAGTTCTCAAATTCAAAATGGAGGCAACTAATATATGTTTCTCCATGCATTCAGCTTATATTCCTTAGATTTAGAGTGTGGGAAAGTGATCCTTATTTATTCATGCATTCAACTTACCCACTCAATATTAGTATAGGGGGCATTTACTACATATCGTTCCTTTCATATATCTCACTCTAGTTCACATCCAATTCTCTAGCCAAGAAGTGGTCAAATGTAGATTACATTCACATAGGTAAGTATAGTTAAACATTTCTATTTTATTTTACTCGAGTACTTCCATTTCATTGCATTATTAGAATAAAAGGGGGCTGGGGGGAAAATGTAAACACCCTAATTTGGTATAATAACCATAAGTACTATGTCTTTTGATGTTCTTTCACATAAAGTTTATTAGTGATAGTTATATTCCTTGCTCGCATGGTCACCTTGAGTATTTTAATCTTTTTTGTGCCCTTTTATCACTATTTTGATAGTTCTAGCAGTCACAGGTCACATTTTCCCAATTCCAAGGCCCCTAGCCTATCATCCTTTATTTTAGCTCTATTCTGAGTCAGTGGACATTAGCACCATTTTGATTACTTTAGGGCCACATGGCTCTACTATCCACTTTTTCCTTCATTTTCTGACATGCCTTTTCACCCATGATTGAGTCTTGACCCCTCCATGACTATTATATTATGTTTGTTATATCTTTTTTATGACGTTATTGCCAGTAAAAAGGGTATTATGTTCCAAAAAAAGATCATCCTACATAAAGAGCCTCAAAAATAATTTTACAACTACAACTTACTACTTTGGCACTTATTACATAAAAATCAATCAATAGTATACTCAAATACTCTACATACTACTCATCATTCAGAACTAGACATTTGCATGCTTTATCAAATAAGGGCCTAGGAAGAATTCATCCTAGCATATCATGCAATTTGATGGTGCACATTCCTTAAGGGAGAACTACATATGATCTGAGACCACTATAATTTGGGGTTAATATAGGTAGTGGTCAAGATAATAGGGGTTATATTTTGTGCAATTTTAACATACCACAACCTAATTTTTCCTTTCCTTTTACATTTGATATTTACCTTTTTTTTTGTGCAAGTACTCATTAGGGTTTTGAAGAAGAATCAACTAAAATAGTGACACATATGACCCCCACATGATATTAAATAACCTATAGGACCCTTAAACACTCTTGAACCTTATTTTAAGTGTCAAACAATCACTATATGAAAGACACTAGCACTAGGTTTGGATATTAACACCACAAGGCACTACTATTCTAAGGGGACACTATTCTCTGAAGCTAGATCTCAAAAAAAAGTTTAGATACAAAAAATTACTCTCTATCTGCTCAATCATATCTAATATTTAGATTCATGAAAAACCCTTTACATATCTAGATAATTACACATTCTCCTTATATTTACTATTTATAGAAAGTTATATGGAATTAATAAATCCTAATTTTATCCTAGATTTACAATAAATCCATCCCCTTAACTAGACATATGATTTCATTATAAAACCCTAAATGGTTAAAAAATAAAGATATGACAAATTTATAATCCATGACATCTATCATGAGAGTGACCAATGTAAATTTAGACTAGACAATTTATTTCGATCATACCATGATGAGGGGAAACATTGTTATAGGTAAAATGTTTAGATGGAGACAAAAGGTTTTTCATTTTTAACACCATCAAGGGTAGGTAGGATGGAAGTTGAGTGTTGAATTTTAGTGTTCTTATTTTAGTTGGATGTGATTCAGATTGAGAATTTATGCTAGTCATAGCACTAGTTGAGGTTTAGAAAGATTCATTGATTGAATTATGAGTTCGTTGAAATTGGTTCATAATGAAATCTTATCATTTATCTTGGTCAAGATACTCTTTTGAGGTTTGAGGAGTGAATATTATAATATTGTATTGAAGAGAAGGTTTTAAGGTGATAATATAGTTAAAGAGATTGTCATCACTCATGTTATGATATAGTTTATGAGATAATGATTTTCATTTTTTTAATAATAATAAGTGCATATTTAGTAGGTAATTGTTTAACATTGATAAAATGACTATGATAATTCTTGGTAAGATCATTTTATTGAAATTATATTATTAAAACATTTTAGATATCATCTTGTTTCTATAGAGAATGTTGGGGAAGTTGATTATATCATTATAGATAAACTCCCATAAGAGTTTTAACAAGAAGTTCACTGGTATAAAAAGTGTTAGTTTGGACCCAATTCTTATAGAGATTGAAAAATTATTTGAGTAAGATAGCGCATTACTTAGCTCCATCATACTTAATTGTTATAGAGATATTTCCAATATATATGGATATGATGAATGGAGCTAAAGGTTCATTCTGAAGATGTTAAAGGATTTTGTTGTTCATGGTAGGTTCAGGGATGATATTCCCATTAACATATCTAAGAGGGTGAATTAAAAACTATGCTTATTTTGAGGCATGATGATAAGGGCTTTACTTTCCATTTGTAGGATATGATTATTCATTTGGAACATTTGAGTATTGTTAGTTGTTTGCATAACATTTATTTTTTGAAAAATTTAAAGAAATATTTTGAGTCATATCTATAGGTGTATTTTGATTATTAGTGTAAGAAGGTGGAATGTTGGTATTGGATAGAGAAGTATCATCAAGATTAGTGAGAAGAGGGTTTCTTATAGGAGAATACCCTATGTTGGTATCAATTGCTCTAATGGTAAAATAAGGGAGTTTAGAAATATTATCTTTTAAGTATGGGTTATTTAGATCATTATTTTGAGTGATATGGACCATATTATATTCCATTGACCTAGATGATGGACTAGAGTAATAGTCTAACAAGGGGATATCATGTTGGTTGGTTAAGGTATAAAGTAAATAACTACCCATATACACAAATAATGGGTTGAGGCTATGTAGAATGATACCACTGTGTGATTTTAAGATACTAATTAGGGTGGTAATGAAAATAACAGGCTAGAAGACTTATTAAATTTTTTGAGAAAATCAATAAAGTTAGCTAGGAACAACATGATAGGTTAGGTCAATCTAATGTACTCAAAGAAATTGAGAAATTAAACTAGGTTAGACATGGCATATAGAGTCAACTAGGTCTATCTATTATGATTTTAAGTATAATTTATTTTCTAAAGATAAGACTATGCCAGTCATGGCATATGCGCTCAGCTCAGCTGAACTAGTGTGATTTTTAGAGGTCTAGAAAAGTTTGTTGATGATAATACTATGTTAGCCAAACTGATCTAGTTTGATATTGATATGTTTAGAAAAGTACTAAAAACCTACAAAGTTCAGTTATTCAACTTAATTTTATAGGTAGTTAAAATTAAGTATGGTCAGCCTACTAAGTTGAGCTAGTAGATTTAGTTATAAAGTCAATAAAAATGATAGTCTAGACAACATACTAAGTCAAGATGGTCGATTTAGTTATACAAGTAAGGAAAATTATAGTCTAGATATCCTACTAAGTAAAGTTGGTTGAATTAGTTATACAAGTATTAACAATGATAGTTTGGACAACTTATAAAGTTGAACTGGTTGACTTAGTTATATAGTTATAAAATATAAAATTATACTAAGTTGTGCTAGTCGATTTAGTTGATTATCTAAAAAAATTAACAATAATTTTAACTATGTAACTTTTAAGGTAGAAAGAAATTAGATAGAATACTAAAATATCTACCACAAAATAAAAAATTACATTAAGTCTAGTCAACATAATCTATAATATAACAAATAATAAGTAGTAAGTATAAAATATAAATGTGTAACAACTAATGATAACAACATATCTAAAAAGAAAATATTAAATTTATACTAAAAGGTTTTTATTGATTTGTATGCTTCCAACTATACTATTTGTTTATTTTATAGTGACAACACACTATTTTAGAGCACTAATTATATAGGAAGTATCATTACCATAGCCCACTTTATCTAGTTTTAAGGGTAAGCTATAAGTAACTTTTTGGAACTAACTACTAAATGATGTACTGCAAAATCAAATGGTTGGTTGGATTCCTAAGGTTCAATTCAAAAATAAATTCTATGAGTTTTTGAAATACTGTGAGGTACATGAAAATTCAAGAGCATGTTTATATTTTTAATACTCATTGCATGATATATGTAAATGATAGACAAGGACCATAAATAGAGTATTGTGTAGCCCTTCATGATATTATCTAATTAGTTTTAAAATTATCACTACATAATTTATTAGAAAATCAAGACAAACTGAAAAAAAATTGAAAATCAACTGTTGAGAACCAATTTATAATTTTAAAATGTAAATAAATAGGTAGCCTATTTTATTCAAAGTAAATGCGAGAATAATTACTTATAAATTAAAGTGATTTGCCTTGATTATGCTAAAAATAAAATACATAGAACAAGATTGGACAAGATAATATAGTTGAAAAACATAACATAACATATTTAAGTCTGCCAATATAGCATGTTGTGAAATCAAGCTAAAAATAACATAGTCAACAAGCTAGACTTAGTGTGTTTGGCAATGCAAACAAACACAAAACTAAGTTAGCCATGCTAACTTAATTGAATATGTGATACAATTTTGTATAACTAAAATAATGGAAAATATAGTCTAGAAATTAAAATGCTGACTAATTTTGTTGAAAGATACAAATGACAAATTAAATTAATTGACAAAAATGAAAGTATGAAACTTGTTTAGAGTGAACCTAAAAAACCTAGCTAAATTGACTAGGTAGACTTAGTTGGTTGACTGAAAATGTTAAAAATATGATTGCTAACTATATTATTCAGACCAAATTGAGTCATACAAAGGCAAAAAGCTTAAAAACATAGATGTTAAATATGATTTACTAGGTTGATTTAGTATGTTACAAAGGTGAAAATTAAAAACTATAAAACTAAACTAAATTGACCAAACCCATCTAAGTGATTGTAAGTGATAAATCTATAAATTATGAAAAACATTGAGATGACTAGCATGATTCACTTTAAAAATTAAACCCTTCAATTTAAGGGACAAACTAGATCACCCAACATGATCTAATTGAGTATAAATAAAAAATAGATTGACCAACTTGATCTAGTTGAGTATTGAAATAAAACCTACAAAATAGAGTATATAACATGATTCATCAATGTCATCTAATTGATTATGGATCCTAAATATGTAGAAAAGTGTTAAGATTACATTAACAATGTAATATAGTTAAATTTAAATTACAAATTTTAAATCTGTAAGGGTTAGATTCAAATAAAATTCACCAGAATCTATGGAATAAATTAAGATAGATATATAACTTATCAAACATAGTGAATCTAATACTGAATAAGGTTATGCACTAAAATACATTGGAATACATTTTAATATTGGGGGCATGACTAAATTGAGTCCACTAAACCTAACTAAGGGATCTCTTACTACACAACACTAATGGAAAGTATTCCAAAGCCTCTAAGTAAATGACATTGTGAAATAACCCTAACTAGGTCTATGTACATAAAATTAAATTAATCTAGTATTCACCAAGCCTTGTATCATAAAGGGGTATGATTAAACATTGATGAATAATCAAGGGATTATGGTATGAAAATAACAACCTAGATCACCTAAATGAAAGATGTCATGAGAAGAAAACCATATATCTATAATAAGTTTAAGCATTGAGGTAATCTATGAGAAGAGTTATACATTCATAACAAATATTAATTATACAATTTTTATTTATCAAATAAAATAGTAAACATTATAAATACATTCTATGGGAGAACCTATCGAGTCTCAATATCTCCCTTGGCCAATGGTGCTTTGAAAGAGATTGTTATGGCTTTATAAAGATCACACTATATAAATTTGTGCTAGGATCAAATAATCTTATTTTTCATCTAATACGTCCCATAAGACAAGTAATATTATATCCAAGGCAAACCCTAAGGAATGGATCCTTCAAATGTTGATTTAGTAAAATTAGAGATTGTAATGTTACAAAAATGAATGTTACTTTGTATTGGATTGAAACAAGCCTTATATTTATAATAATAGATAACTCTCTTGATATTTTAGATGATAATATTATCTATATCAATCCATTTAGTAGTAAAAAGTTACTATTAGGCCTCAAACTAAGTTAAGTAGGATCACTTAGTCCTATAATGCATGCTTAATCTTTTATAACAAGATCAAATTGCATGAATTAGTAGAAAAAGAGAGTGGTTATTTAGTTAATATATGTTTAAAAGAATAAATTTTTAGGGATATGTGTAAATGGGGTTTATATTGCTTGGGGAGTTAGATAAGTAATGTTTGTAATCAGTTTAGTTTATTATAGAGTTGACTAATAATCTTGTGAAGCACCAATGGTCTACCAACCCCTTTTCTAGTTTATCATTTAAGGCATGCACTCAAAGAGATAAAAAGTTGATAGATTATTACAAGAGAGAAAGTGTCAACAAAGAATAAATTTTTTAAAAAATTGTGTATACAGATTCTTGTGAAATGGATGCTCTATCCATTTCTATTTTCCAATCTACTTTATGTAATCTCATCTTAGGAAGGATTTTAAATTATAAAAAAAAATTCATTCCATGATAATTTAGCTTCATTATTATGAAATAAATATTCAATTATCAACTTTATCAAGTAATGTTGATCCAATGCATGTGTTTTTCCCCTTTGAAATTATATAGCCATTTTTATTCATAGATGTATAAATAGGTGAGATATATAGACATAAACAATGTGTCTCAAATAGTTCAACAATTTCAAATGATGAATGTAAATTAATTAATATCTACTATCACAAGTAATATACCTCATAATTAAGAGTGCTACTTCATCCCAAGATGAAGACAATAAAGTAAATCAGTTCCTTGAGAAGGGAATGCAAGTACCTCTCCTACTTGGTAGAACATGTTTTACTATATTTTTGGATACATTTTCTAATAATGTCCTATTTATCCCATTGTTTTAAGGATAATTTTTTTTAATAAATTGATCTATTAAAAAAATATTTAGTCACTTTGTTGTGGTAATGTTACCATGAAGGGTTTGAGAAAATTCATATGGTATGTTTGCTTCAAATCCTAATTTTTTTAATAAAAGATAACCAACCAGCATTTATAAATGTATTTAAAATCTCTAGATTGTTAATCAAATTTTTATGATCATAAAGATCATGTTCTCTTGTATTTCCCATGATAATGTGTAGGTGACTCCTTTTATTCTAAAAATTAACCTGCTGCATGGATTGCATTTTATAACAACACAAGTGGAATGTCTCAAACGCTAGCTGCTACTTAAGATGACTCCTATATGCCAAATATGTGTGATACTATGTCTTACTAAATAAATAACATTTAATTACCATACTTACCTTTAAATGTATTTAGACGCTTATCCTCAATAAGAGTGAGGTGATAGGAAATGAAAGCATGTAGGAGCATGGTTGGGTGTAAATGTTATAGAGCATAAAAGGCTTGAGATTATAGATGAAAATATGCGTAATGGAGTGGATAAGGGAGAAACATGAAGTATGTATGAGGATACATGGAAAATATCTTGATGGTGATGGAAAGGTATGTAAAAGGCTATAAAATATAGGTTAGGGAGATATAAAGTAGCGATTTGATTTAGTCTAGAGAATCACATAAAAGGATACAGTTTCAAAAATTAGTATTACGATAAAATAAATGACTCAAAATAAAAATTACAATTACATGATGTGAAAGTGGCTTAGAAAAAATATTGATAAAAATTTCATGGAGGTGAAAAAAAGAATTCATTCAGTAGTGTAACCAAGGGAAATATTCAACCATCAATCATCCTAAAAGAATAGAACATGTAGAAAAGTTGAATGATGAAGAGAGGGTTGGTTGAGTCAATGATATCAAGAAATGATGAACTCTAATAATAGCTTTCACATTTATTTTTGGATGTTAATATTAATATCAATGAAGTAAAAATATTGTAATGATTTATAAACTATCTCATTATGAATATGATGTAAAACTATTCATGATAGATGTCATATAGATTGACAAAGAGTTAACACAAAACAATGAACATGCTAAGGCAACAAGCACTGGTATAAAACTAACATTAGAGAACAAAGGAACAAACTATAGTAGAGGTCTATTAAATATGACTTGGAATTAGATATTGAAGGTACAAAATGAGAACCTACAACCATTATTCCAATAGAGTAATAGAACACATAATCAAGGTGAAAACATGAAGTTGCATCCAAAAATGAATGGGATTAATCGATTAGCAAGGTATGTAGGAATATGAAACATGAAAATGAAAACTTGGATTATAATACCATAAAAAGAATAGACTTTTGTCATTTTTAGTGATGATAGTGTTGTTTAAGGCACCTAGTACTAGATTCCTTATAATAAATATTAAAATACAATAGAGGTTGTTAGTATAAGTAATAAATTACAAATAACTAAAAAAAATGAAAAGGCGTGACATATTTCCTTTATTGTTTGATTTTTAATATATATATATATATTAATGGAATTTCCCCCTTCATTATTCAACAAGTTGGTTTTATAATAAAATATAGTTATTCATCATTTGTTCTACCAACAAGACAATTTTTTTAGCCAAGGCCATCATCAACGCTTGGAGGTTTTCATTGTTGATGAATTTTTTTATAATTTTTTATTATGATATTTTGAATTTTTTAAGAAATAATTACAATTAAAATTTTGGAAAAAGTTTTAACATATCCTTTACAACCTCTAAATCATCCTAGACATTGATTAATTATATAAATTTATCAATAATGATGTATTTGTAGAGGATGGCTACGCGCGAGTAAATAAATCCTGATAAAATAAACATTACTAACTCCATGTTATTTTGTCAAATATCCTTCAAATTTTGAACCACTTTTAAAAATTTCAAATTAGATATATTTTTGTATAAAATATGAATTAGTATAAACTATGTTGGTACATATTATATTTTTTAGTGGACCCATCATGCCATAGGATTATTTGTTGAGTAGCCTCTAGACGATGTGAAGTAGATCGAAAAAGTGCATCTTAGCATGTGGATTTCCCTGTATACCAGCATGTATCTCCTTGTGTGTGTGTTTTTTTATTGGTAAACTAAAATATATTATTTTAACCAATTTGTTATCAATCTTGAAGCTTTCATATAAAACATAAAGATCAACCACTTGTATATTTTTGCAATAGATGTTAGATGTGAATAAAATCAACAATACAATTCTTCCTTTTTTGCTTCATATTGGATGGATATGGCTCATTATTAAGGAAATAAATTATATATAATAGTGAAACCACTGAGATTTAGGATTTTTATTATATATCAAATAAAAATACAGAAAACATGAAAACTAGCAATGGAAATAAAACAATTGATATCCTTTATAATCACAAGGAATATATTAAAAGTTACCAAACAATTGATAAAAATGTCAAAAATATACTTGAAAGTCAATGATCAAAAAATAAATGTCAATCGAGTCCTCAAATGTCACAAGGTATTATGTAAAACCTGATAAGACTCCTAGCATGCATCAACATCATTGGAAAGCAAATAATGGTGCTTTAACTTTGGTAAATTATTTCATGAAATATATGCATGGTTTAAGAAAAAAAATTGATCACATCTTCTTCAAATAAATCTACTTACAGTTTTATGGATGATGGTTTTAGTTACTACTTTCACTCATATTTTCAACTAGATGTTGAAAAAATATTGTTAAGGAAGGCTTGTGACAAAGTTTGGTTATTGAAAAAATGGAACTAATTTTGTTCAAATTTTTAAAAGACAAATTAATGTGATAAAAATTGATTTCAAATAATAGCATCCCTAATAGGATCTAAAATTCTATCGGTTTGGATGATCTATCTAAGAGGACAATCCTTTTTTTTAGAGAGAATTAAACATATGGATTGGTTTATTGTATATATGTTTTGCACATAAATTAAGGTGAATTTACCTATATTTAGTTCTCAATGGTGAGAATATATAGATATACTATTGGTTATTACCCCTAATGTCCAACTAAAAATAGTTTTGGTTTATAATTCATGATGGTTGGGTGAGTGGCTAAACATTAAATATAAATTTTGTATTCATTTAAAATAGACATTTTACATCATCTAAAGCTTTTACATATGCTTAGTTAAGGACCCTAAATCTTTTCATAGACCATGAGTCAATCATGTTAATATCAATACTAGACTGGAATGAAGTGGAGAGCAAATGTAGTAACACATAGAGAACATTAAGATAAAGTCATAATACCATGGCATAAAAAATTGTTACAATAGACCCTTGACACATCGTTATCCCTAGTAGTAGTCTCCCTAAATTCCCTCCATCTGCTTGCATAGTTGGCCTCACTAATCAAGGTTGTAAACTCTTGAGCATCCATAAAAACTGGGGTTATAAATTGCTGAGCATCGAGGAAACCATGAAACAAATATCCCCCTTCATTTCATCTTGACAATAAAAATAATAAATATATATTATGTTGTTTATTTTATACATATCATTAAGTAAAATTATGGATATATATTAAACATAAAATTCTCATTGTCTCTAGTATAAAAATCCAAATCATGAGTAATGACCAATTGACCAATGTATTTAGGACACTCTTTTTAATTCAATCCAACCTGTACCTAAACATATGAGCAATACATGACTTTCTTTATGTCATCCACCATGATAAAATCATGGTAAGCATATATCCTTATCTTAATAAAGAAATTCCCAACTTAGTAATGCTTTTTATTCAAAGGAACCACCTAAAAAATAAAGATCTAATGGAAATATTTGCACTCATAAAATCATGAATCAAGGCAATCAAACAATGCTAGAGATTTTATTTTAAAACTGAAAAAACTGTACAAACAACTTTCTAAAAAATAGATACTCTCTCTATACAAAATCAAAAGTAAAAAATTATTTTGTTTTAGTTTATTTGTTATTGTAACAAATCACATATGATCTATGTTTGATTAAACTACGATGTTACTTGCACATGGTTGCCCTATGCTTGATGTCTTGAGGATGATAAATATTGGCCAAGATAAAATAAATGATTTCCCTTTTAATAATATTATTTAAAAATAAATTAGAAATTTAATCTATATTTTTGAAATGAAAAAAATTAGCAAATATTAAAGTCACTAGTCTCTTAAAAGACTTAGTGAGAAAAATGAATAGTTCATGATTTGAAGATTATAGATAGTGGAAAATATATATCCAAAATAATTTATTCCATAAAGTATAATAATTTTGAGATAGAGAAATTATCCAATATAATTTATGGCCCAATTATATATGTTATAATTTATTTTAATTTTTATTATTTTAATCATACTTCAACTTTTCTCGGGTTAGTAGATTGATACAAATAAATGCAATTTTCTAAGTTTATGATAATGAGTTATTTTATTTTTTTGATATATACAAAAAATTATAACAATCAGAGTGTCTTATTTACTACCTTTCCATACCTTTTATTACATTTTATAAGGTTATTAATGTATAGTGTTACAACTTCTAATGATACAGGGATAACTTTTATATATAATATTTTCACAAAAGAGATGCACAAAATAATAATAGGTGCCCTAAATTATAAAAATAAAGAAAAGGGGAAGAGGGCCTTGGAATGAGTTCTTAGTCCAATTGATATGTGACTATTCAAGTTTTTACATCAATGTTTAAACCTTAATCTCATAGAATAAGCATATAAAATCCCCTCCCCTTCAAAGAAATAGAATTAAATGTAATCAAAATCAATGAACTAATACATTTTGAACATTTTTAATATGAGTACATAAGTCATTTTTATTATTATTAAACAATTAAATTAATGATCAAAATGTTTCAAACATTTTTTTAAAGAGGGAGATGTGTATTAATTATTGTCTATAATTAGAAGTGTAAATTTCTCTTCCAATATATTATAGTATGTCTTCTTACTCGATGATTCCAAATCTTGTGTTGAAGTACAATCTCCTCCTACACATTATGATGTTCTTCAAGGTTGCATTATCATTTTTCAAGACTATAGGTTCATGTATGGAATCATTAAAAAACAAAATCAATATCCTCTAAAATTTTAATAAGATAGATTAGGTGAAGCCTTAAAAACAAAATCAAATATAAAACTAATATAACATAGCCTTTTTAATATTAAACATCTCATACTCATACATAATGCATTAAAAAGAGGACCTGGGTAACCAAATAAACTAATGAGAAGATAAATGAGGGATGACAAAAGAATAGTCTAGTACAACCCTAGAGAAAAATCTTCCACCAACGATCCTAAAATCCCATTTTATTTATACATCTAGAATGTTTTTCAACACACTTTGTTAGTTCCCAATTGTACACATCTTGCACTCAGCCTTGCACACTTTGATAAAAAGGAAAAAAAGATGAAAAACCTATAAATATATCATTATAGCCAAGGAAGAGTTTAGCAATAGGATGGACTGAATGTAAATAATGACTAGAAGACATTGACAAAAGGTATGGTTATCTCCCAGCTACTTTTGGATTTGCCTAAGGTGAGAGTACCAACGAGGTAGCTCTATCATATGGAAAGGATATTATAATTCAATTTTCATGGGGATAATTGGCATGAAACATAAATCTGACCATGGCATAACTAAACTTCTCACTCCATTCAGGAAGGGTTATCACACTAAATGAATAAATGCACTAGGGAATACACAAGCTACTAAAGACATATGTAAATATGATTGAAAAATTCATTTTAAATAAATTTTCAACATTAGAGTACTAAATGGAAGACTGCAATCCTAGGATTTAAATCATAAAACACATATACATTTTATATATGCAATATTTATGCATTTGAAGGCAAATGATGATATTTGAAATAAACCCTTGATTTATTTGGCTATAAATTCAATGCAATTGGGTCTAATAGAGAATATTCCCTGGGGAAAAAAACTAACTCTTTAACTTCATGTGTAACTACTTGGCCATGGCTTTGACCACTCATTTTCATAGATGGAAACTTCTAAATAATTTCCCTTCCTCTTGTGCAAAGCTGAGAATAGCCCTTGCCTTGTTATTATGACATTAGATTTCAATTCAAGATCCATGGTTGTTAGACAAATCTCATTGGAATGTCCCACCTTGGTCTTACCAACCTTGCAATATTCCTTCCATGGAGGTATTCAATACATGCAAAGTATTACAAAATGTAAGACTTAGATAAATTTTTACCTTTTTGATTTTCACTTCAACATGTCTTTCCACACTTTGCTTTTCTGCCTTTTAACTTTTAGGGTTGCAACCAAACTTTTTAATGCATAAATTCATTATTTTCACTTTTTAGCCCTATGGGGAACTTTGGGTTCCATTTACAATTTTGATCTTCCTTTGTATGGCAAGAATCTGGAGCTCAACTGTAACTTTGCAATTTACAATTTGACAACTTGTAATTTGTAGTTATAGTTCCCCTAAAAATTCCCACATACACTTGGGAGATTTAAGTGAAATTTAAAATTTGTAATTTATCAATTTGTAATTTAGAGTTATAGTTACCCATAAAAGTTCCCCTGTGGACCTAGGAAATTCAAGTGAAATTTGTAATTTAGAAAAATTCAAAATTATAATTGGCTTTGAAAGTTCCACTTTGAATCTCCTTATGTTGACTTTATGCTGACATGTAGGTTTTGAAAATTTGAGTGCGATTTGCAATTTGCAATTTGTACATTTACAAAATTGCATTCTTTTTTGAAATCTCCCATGGACCTCCATTTGAGTTGACTTTTCTTATGTAGATTTGATCAAAGGGATTGAGAAGTTGGACTGCATATTACAAATTTCATTTTTCACAACTTGATTTTGCACATTACTTTTCCTACTGAGATATCCATGGGCTTTGGAGCTTAGGAAACAAATTCCAAGTTTGCATTGTTTTGAAAATTGCATTTCCTATTACAAAATCCAATAAGCATTCCTTTTGCATGTCACTCTATCCTTTTTTGAATTTCCACCTGACTCCATTTTAACTTGGTTTGAAAATTAACAATTATATGTTCTTATCAAAGGCTAATATTTTCCTTAGCCATAATTTGCTTTGGTTTCTATGAATTCACATAGCATAGGCACTTTAGAGGATGTTATACTTTGTATAGCAGCTTCTAATGCTACATGGTTAACCTTCTGTCTAGATGCAAGTGATTGATAAAGTGAATTACTTGTAGCATTCTGAAACTCCAAATCTTTTAGCATTGAATATATTACATCTTGCTTTTGTGTCTAAATGCAAATTGTCCTATTCATCCTTGCTATTCACATGTGCTTCAATCTCACAATTATCCTGAACAATATCATCTATTTTGAAATCCACTAGACCATATGTAGCTTGTATTGATTCATTCTAGAATTCATCTCATGGGGAAAGAGAGTTATGATACACCCATCTTGGAGTTCTATTATCTGACACTTTATTCATATCTGCATTAGGATTAAATAGATATGGACATTTTGTTCCATTTTCTAGCCTTGGAATTTTAAATTCAAACCCTTTTGTAAGCCCTTATCATCACTCAAGTTTGTGAATCTACCAAGTTCGATACCCATTTTCATCCCATAAAGCATATTTCATTCCTTTGAATGTTATCTTATCTTCCTCTTATAGCATCTTGGTTGGTAACAATCACATTCTCATGCTTGTGTCAAACTTGAGGAAAACCATTGTTAGATTTCATTTTTTGTGACCTTATGTTAAATGTATTTGTTCTTTTTGCCTCCTTTTAAAAATATTAGTAGCATATTGAACACTAAGTTCCTTCATTGACTCAACCTATGATGAGGGTTCTAAATCTTCATTATTTCAACTCTAGAGCCCCTGTCTACACATCATATAAAATAATAGCAGTGAGACATACAACATAAAAATAATTCTCTATGTCATGTCTCTAGCTTGAATCTCAACTTTCCAATAAAAAATAAGAAGCCAATTCTTGGATGCATCCATAAGTTCTTTGAAACATGTTTTACATGTAATAGGGAAATTCACTATTCAATGTGCAAAATGCTTTAAATGGAGGCTAATTTTAACTAAGGAATAATATGATGTAATTTAGAAATGCATTATAGAATACCCCTAGATATGTGAAGATGCTCATTCCTTTTTTTCAAAATTCATCATGTGTAGATATAGGTGATCTTGAACTAGACAATAGCAGAGTTTGGGTAATTAATAAGCCAATGATTTCTTAGTCATGCACTCCTTTTGCATGAATCAAACGAATGTAATAACATCTAGAGAATTCATATCTAGTGTTGTTTAATCCTATAGAGGACATATGTTCATCCCCTTTGGTAGGATTTTCAACTTTCTATAGTTGTGTTTTTAATGTTGTGGACTTCGGAGGTTAAGGAGTAATTTGCAAGTTATATATTGAAGAATGGTTTTTGCACGTAAATTTTTGCCATCTATTTCCATTGAGATCCATAATTATATTTACATTTTTTAATTTATAAAACTTATGTTTTTCTTCAACGCCTTATTTCCTTGATATCCTCCTTTGCTATCCACTCCTATGGGTTTTATATGGGTTTTAGGGCTAGTCATGCAATTTACAACTTTCATTTTAAAGACTTGATATTTGCAATTGTATTCATACCAGCCAATCATATTGTGTATCTTTATTGACCTAGACCATATGCTATGGGTTTGGGAAATTAATTAACAACTTTAAACTTGCAACGTAAAGCATGCTTTTGACAAGTTATTTTTCCAAATTCTATTTCCTGCCATAGGCTTTGGGGACTTATTTATAATTTACATATTGTAAAATTTCTTTCTCACTTCAAAACTCCATTGACTAATTTTACTTTCCTAACCCTTTAAAAATTTAACATTGTTTTATTTTAGCCTTCCACATAGACTAGTCAACACTTGTGGCATGTTTTATAACTTTTACCTTTTGACTTGTCTTTTTTTGAAACCTTTACTCACTTGTATATCCATGTGGAAAGGTAAAATCTATTCATTCACTTAAAAATTTTCTTGGGAATTAGATCAACAATTTACAACTTGTATATTTAACAAGTATTTTTTGCAACTTGTTTCCCATTGAGATCTCCATGGGAACTTTGCATACACTTTGTAACTTGCAATTAACCCTAAAACTTTTGCCAAGATTATTTCATCATACACCTTATAATCTGATTAAAACATAAAGACATTAAATGTTAGCTAAAATGGAGACCTCATAATGTTATCACAACATGAACAACAGAGTGGGAGTTTTATAATCTTGATTGCAAAAATGTATTTTTGGATAATCTAGGTGAACTCACTTATGGATATGAAATAAAAATTTAAAAATAACACATTAAAATCCCTCGACAAGGGCATAAATTACTCAATGTAATTTTGGACACTAACACTAGCTCTTTCCCAAGGATGTACACCCCCTATGGGTGTGCAAACAACCCCAAAAAATAAGACTATGTTTTAATCGATTGGACCACAGAGTCAAAATTTTAGTAATTTATCAACAAACACTCAAAAAAACTCAATGAGACAAGGGTAGACTAACGAAATAGATCAAGAGGATCTAAAAACAAACACACAATAAAAAATTATGAAAGTAACTATACAAACAAAACAAAACACATAAGGGAAACAAAACAACAAAGAAACAAAACTATACACTATAAAATACTTTACATAGTTATGGACTCAGTCAAGGAAGTGTTTCATCTACCATTAACTAGCAGCTCTAGTATCTCTTCATACCTAAACTTTTCTAGTAGTTTGGTGGCCAAGATGAGGTTAATCAATCATTGTATTTGCCTGAAAGTTTTCCTTCTAGGCTATAATGGGATGACATGTTGAAACAAATCCTTCCTATATGTCTTAAAATATATATAAGACCAAGGCAAGCAATATTGGTACATATTTAACAGTTGTAATTAATCTTATTTCTCAGTTGCATTCAAGTGTGTACCAAGTAAGAGTGCCCTATATTCATCAATGTTGTCAATGGACTTGAAAGAGATATTTAAATATAATTGAAAATATTTATTGTTGGGGACATAGAGGATAACCCCATATCTATTTCCAAGAGTGGAGTAAGCCTCGTTGAGTGACATTTTCCAAACAACACCTACATTGTCAAACCTAGCATCAAGAATAACTAGTTGTTTAACAATTTCCACATTCCCAATGGAGCTACCCATCTCCAAATCCATGTATAACACTTCATTTATAGAATTGTTTGGGTCTTCAAGTATATATAACATCTTAGGATACCTAGGAAGTTTGACCATGTTACCCTCTAAAGGAATGGTGTCATAAGACAAATCCATTTGCATACTTCTACCCATGCTACTAGCCTATTTTCATGACAAAACCATCCCCCACTTAGGTGGGCAGTCCACAACTACCACATCCATATTCAAGAACTTACCTAGATGCACATCCAATTGCACTGCCAACCCTTTGACTTGTCAAAGTACTAGTACCTATTGTGATTCCATTGTGTATCACCTGTCAAAACATGATGTGATCTTCACTTTGAGCTCATTAAGGACACCTAAGGGCATTATGCTGAAAGAGGTTCTAGAATAAAAATAATAATTTTGAAAACTCACACCATTAATCAGTAGGGTTTTGTAAAATGAATCCACATTTAACTAATTTTATACCAATGTAATCCCGAAATAAACCTCTAGGGTTGGTTCAATAACCTCATCTAATTCCTCATCATCATTTGGGGGTGTTTGGGATGAATTCATTTCATTAGAAGCTATGTTATCATCAAATTTTAAATACTTAAAATCCCTCTTCCTATGTTTGGGTATTTATAATAGTTCAACAAGTGGCATGGTGATATTCAATTGACTCAAAACATGGGCCATATCACCCATGTTATACTAAGCAAGGGGCATATTTAGAGGAAGGGTAACAACACCTTCAGCTACAATAAAATCACTTAAATTCATAGATGGAAGAGGCTGGGATGAATTTGTATTTTTAATAGTAGTCTTCAAGGGAATATTTATTCCAACATCACTCACACCTTTAGGGATACTAGACAATAAATGTACTCTATTATTGGCTAGATCACCTCTTGGTTTGACAACTTGGGAAATGGGTGCTAACTTGGAAGAATTAGGGACTGTTATATTTTTCTTAACTTCCTTACTTGCATCCCCTTCCTTTGGATTTGTAGGGGTAGTCTCTTGAAGAGCAACACCTTGTTCCCTAATTCTCAGACTATATTATTTCTCTTAGGTAACTAGTACATTAATTATTAGTTCCCTATTCTCAATTGAAGGAATTCCCCTATCATATTTCTCAATCATCATTAATCTTAAGAATTCAAAATCATGATTGGGCAATTCATATTCTTCTATCATGTTAACATCACAAACAATTTTAAGAATTGGGACACATACCCTTTGTACTGCACACCAAAAATGATCAATAGTAGTATTACTTGGCAATTCCATGGAGGTAGACATTTTACCTTGAGAGACTTGAAAATCTAACATCAAAATCTCATCATTATCAGACACATACTTCGGCTCCTTTGTGTCTTCATCAATCCTTTCAGATGTATCATAAGGATGATGTAGAAGGAATAATTTATCACACCAATCAATTTCAATGTCATAATTTATAATGATTAGTTTAGCATTCAATAGATCAGGAACTTCCTTTCCAGCCCCTCTATTCTAATTTCTATTATTTCTTTCATCACGTGTAGTTTTCTTCCCTCTACCATTATCCCTAATATGGAAAGGTTGCCTCCATTATACCATATTTGGATTCTAATTGCACTCTTGACTTGTAGATTCGTGCGGTTTCTTTTTCTGCAATCTAGCCAACTTTTATGACTTTTCCTTGACAGTAGAAGCCAAGGTTTTCATACTCTCCTCAAGGTTGGATGTATTAGTGGATTGCACTTTTTTAGGATCAACAAACTTCACATCATTCCACTTGTTCAAAGTTTTACCCATATCTTTTAAGTTTTTGTCAATTTGGAGGGCCATATTGAATGCCAATCTCAAGTTTATAGGATCCCTATCCCTCATGTAGTAGGCTACCTTCTTGTCAAAGTCATCACAATATTTAATTAGACAAGCTCTATTACTAGGTCTGATATTTTCAATTAGCCTCATCATGGTATTATTAAACTGAATGTCAAAATCCTGCACATACTCATAAGGGTTCTTCTTAATATTTTCAAATTCAGAAAGAAGGAAACTAGGATCAATCCTATCACCATACTATATTTTGAAAACATTCTTCATTTTTTCTCTTGAATCAATAAATCTATGGGGAAGAGAATTAAGCCAATCACAAGCATATTCTTCCAATGTGTGCACTATAAAATTAATGCAAACATCCTCATACTCAACCTCGTAATCCTCAAATATAATATGAAAATCCCTTAAATGTTTATCACTAGTTATTGCATTATTCCCTTGAAACGAAAGAAGGTGGTTCCTCACTTCATTGGGAATTCCATTGGGGTACCCTTCTATTGCATCAAAATTAATTATTCTAAATCTATGAATCCCAAATGTAGGATGTTTATTCTCATCTTTATCCCTATGCATCATGACTAGTTCAATGGTGGGTTCAAGATCAAATGGAAAAGGGCTATGAAGGGGTGAGTGAGGTGGATTTGGGGAATCAAACTTAGGAGGAGATTTATCTAGTTGAGAAGATGCTAGGTAATAAATAGGACTATAAGGATCTCAGTTATTAGAAAAGATATGATAAACTTCAATTAAATGAAGTTTAATAAATAAAAGTTTAGGTGTACCAAAATCTTGATAGTCCAATCCCTCCTTTATATCTAAACTTTTTCCTTCAATCGGCCTCCAAACTTGTGTCCTTATTTGATGAATATTTAACGGTGATACAAGATGCTTTGATGACTCACCTTTGAATGATGATCTTAGTCCTTCCAGCTTTAGAAGCAAAAGGACACTTAAAATCTAAATGAAGATATTAAAAATGGGCATTGCTCTTCCTTAAAACTAAATGATATGTTCGGGTCACCACTAGAAGAAAAATTTTAGAATATAACAATTCACAAACATGTTGTGATACATACTGAAACTACACCTTTCTGAAGTCAACAATGAGATATGAAATCAAAGATACTGAAAATTTCATATTCATGTTTAAATGGGGAAAACACCTTAAAACTTGAACAAGTTATAACCCTTTGAAATAAATTCAGTAGAAGTTAATTTACTAAACTTTCAAGTCCCTAAAATCATCCCCAATGGAGTGTTACGTAGTTGATAGCAAAGTTAATATATCAATAAATAATAGGCAAAGAACATTTCAAAACTAAACTTATACAACTCTCTGCAAGAGTCCCTGATAACATAGGTGACCAGTTTTTGTTCCGTAACAAAAATGCCACTAAAATGTTGGTTCTCAATTGTACACCTCTTGCACTCATCCTTGAACACTTAGGTAGTATGCAAAACAAGGATGAAAAAACCAAAAATGTGTCATTGTAGTCGATGAATGGTTTATCAAAAAGATGGACTAAATATAGACAATGACTAGAATATACCGATAGAGGGTATGGTCCGATCCCTGCTACTTCTAGCTCTACCTAGACCATGGTGAAAGGACCTAAGGGGTAGCTTGCTAACATGGATGGATAATTTAATTCAAATATCCATAGGGATTATTGGCACAAAACATAAATCTAACTAGGGCATAACCAACCTTGCTCACTTCACCCAGGAAGGGTTGTCACACGAAATTAAAAAATACACTAGAGTAGACACAAGCTACTAAATATCGATGCAAATCAGATTTCAACCTTCATTTTAAATAAATTTTCAACAACAGATGTCTAAATGGAAGATTGTAATAATGGGCTTTAAGCCAAAAAACATAGATACATTTTATATAAGCAATATTTATGCATCTGGAGGCAAATAACACTTAAAATATGCAACAGAGTGTATTATTTATAGGGTAGAATAGGGTAGGATGAGTTACTTATATTAAAAGAGAGGTGTGGTGATGTGTTTTTTCAAACAATAGGATCTCCTTCAATAGGCATGACATCATTCATTTACAATAAATGTTGAAAGATTGAAATACAATCTAAGGAAACTAATAAGAATGAGTTGCATCCATTGGTACTAATACAATTCAAATATTTAGATGATTATTGAAACCCTAAAGCATACATTACAAGTAGAATTTAAAATGCTTTCTCCTATCAAATCCATAAATGCAGGGTGCCCTCAATAGGTTATCAAAAACACATTTCTACATAACAATGCAGAAAGGGTTTAAAACCTAGATCTATGCCCAAGATGACAACCATTCAGAAGCATTAAACCATATATCCAATTAGAAAAGTATGTAAAACATATTATTGCATTCTATTAACAAGAAAGAGTAAAAATCACAACTATTTTACATTATCTTGAAAGTAAACCATACATACATCATTGTTTCAAAATGTTGACATGGGGAAAAGCATGGTGAGTTTGTTTTTGAATAGGAAAGACGTAAACATGCTCTTAGAGCTTGCTAATAGTTATACAGCTACAACCCACTTGTCAAGAGAGACAAAATGCACACACAACAAGGATCCATAAATTTGAAAGTGCCTAAGACCTAGAAAGAACAAAAACCAAAGACAACCTTTGAAAAGAGGACCAACCCTCTTATTATATAAATTTATCATCCCATTTGATCCAATAATATATTTTACAATTTGTAATATCACAAACTTGCAATCAGCTCTCAAATTTTCACCAAGATGCTCCAGCTAGAAGATGGAAATCACTGAAGCAACCACCTATCCATGTAATGATGAAATTTGAAACAAACCCTTGATTTATTTCATTGGAAATATTTAGCAACTGGGTTTGGGAGAGAATATTACCCTAAGAACAAAACTAGCTCTTTGTCTTCATGTGTAACCATTTGGCCATGGCTTCGACCACTCATTTGCATAACTGAAAATGTACGGACAACTTATCTTCCTCTTGTGTAAAGCTGAGAATAGCCCTTGATTTTTTATGATGGCACTATATTGCAATGCAAGATCCATGGTTGTTTGAAAAATCTCACTGGAATGGCCCACTTTGGCTTCACAAACCCTGCAACATTCCTTTCATGAAAGTATTCAATACAAGCATAGTATTAGAAAATGTAAGACTTGGTTAAATTTATAACTGTTGGATTTTCACTTCAACATACCTTTCCACACTTTCTTTTTTTGCCTTTTGACTTTTAGGGTTGATGCCAAACAATTTAATGCATAAGTGTATTGTTTTTCACTTTTTAGCCTTATGGGGAACTTTGGGTCCCATTTACAGTTTTGCACTTCCTTTGTATGGTGAGAATCTAGAGCTCAACTGTAACTTTGCAATTTAGAATTTTTAAACTTTTAATTTGTAGTTGCAATTCCCCTAAAAAGTTCACTCATAGATTTAGGATCTTCAAGAGCAATTTTCAATTTGTAGTTTCATAACTTGCAATTTGGAGTTGCAATTTTCCTCAAACATTCTCCTGAGGACCTAGGAGATTCAAGTACAATTTGTAATTTACAAAAATGAAAAATTGAAATTGGCTTTGAAAGTTTTGCTTTGAATCCCCTCATGTTGAACTTATGTTGATTGGTGGGTTTGGGAGATTTGAGTGCAATTTGCAATTTGAACATTTGCAAAAGTACAAAATTGCATTCCTCTTTGAAATCTCCTATGGACCTCCATTTGGGTTGACTTTACTTATGTTGAGTTGACAGGGGGGATTGGGAAGTTGGACTACATATCTCAACTTGCATTTTTCACAACTTGATTTTGCACATTACTTTTCCTACCAATATCTCCATGGGCTTCGGAGCTCGGTAAACAAATTACATGTTTGTATTTTTTTTGAAATTGCACTGCCTATTACAAACTCTGCCAAGCATTTCTTTTGCATGTCCCTTCATCCTTTCTTAACTTCCCCCCTAACTCCATTCAAACCTAGTTTAAAAAGCAACCTATATAAGTTCTTATCATAAGTCAATCCTTTCTTTAGCCATCATTTACATTGTTTTATGTGAATTCCCCTAGCATAGCTGCATTAGAGCCTGCTACACTCTAGAGAGGAGTTTTTGATGTTGCATGGTCAACCTTCTATCTAGATGGAAGTGACTTCCAAAGTGTATTGTTTGAATCATTTCGAAACTCCAAATCTTTTAACAATTAATACCTTACATCTTACTTTTGTGTCTGAATGCAAATTCTCATGTTCATCCTTGCTATTCGAACGTGCTTCGACATCACAATTATCCTGAGTAGTATCATCTATTTTGATAGCTGTATCACTTCATTCTAGAGTTCATCTCTTGGGGAAAGAGACCTACGATACACCCATTCTAGAGTTCTATTAGCTGACCCTTTATTCATAGCAGCATTGAGATTAAATGGAGATGGGCATTTTGTTCCATTTTCCAGCCTTGGAGTTCTAGCTGCAGACCCTTTTTTACCCCTTATCAGGACTCAAGTTTGTGCATCTGCTAGGTCTCATGCCCATTTGCATCCCATAAAGTGTATTTCTTTCCTTTGGAAGATATCTGCTCTGCCTCTTTTGACATCTTGACTGGTAACAATCCCATTCTCACACTCATGTCCTTGTTGAGGAAAACACTTGTTTGGTTTCATTTTTTGTGATCTTCGATTAAAGGCCGTTGTTCCTTTTGACTCATTTCAAAAAGATTTGTAGCTTCTTGAACACTGATTGACTCCATTGACTCAACCTTTGATGAGGGTTCTGACTCTTCTTTATTTCAACTCTAGACCCTCTATCTATACGTCATATAAAATAATAATAGTGAGACACACATCATCAAATCTATTATCTACTTCATGTCTCTAGCTTGAATCTCACCATGCCAAACAAATAGGAAGCCAATCCTTGGATGCATCATCAAGATCCAGAAGTTCTTTGAAACGTGTTTTACCTACTGTAGGGGAGTTCACTATTCAGTTTACAAAATACCTTAAATGGAGGCTAATTCCAACTAAGTAACAATACGATGTGATTCATAAATGCATTCTGTTGGTGTTAAGCCACACCCAGACCGAAGATGGACTGGTCCAATAGGGGCCAGTAGCTCAGTGGTAGAGCACTCCAACAGCGTATGGATGGTCCTAGGTTCGAGTCCTAGCTGGTCCATGTCTCAACATGGTATCAGAGCCAGGCCCAGGCTAGGAGCCCTAAGCACACGAGAGGTGTGGCTTAAAGGGGGATGTTGGTGTTAAGCTACACGCGGACCAACGATGGATTGGTCCAAGAGGGGCCAGTAGCTCAATGGTAGAGCACTCCAGCAGCGTATGGAAGGTCCTAGGTTCAAGTCCTAGCTGGTCCATGTCTCAACATGGTATCAGAGCTAGGCCCAGGCTAGGAGCCCCAAGCACATGAGAGGTGTGGCTTAAGGGGGGGTGTTGGTGTTAAGCCACACTTGGAGGTGTTGGTGTTAAGCCACACTTGAACCGAAGATGGACTTGTCCAAGAGGAGCCAGTAGCTCAGTGGTAGAGCACTCCAGCAGTGTATGGATGGTCCTAGGTTCGAGTCCTAAATGGTCCATGTCTCAATACATTCTGGAATATCCCTAAGTATGTAAAGATGTTCATCCCTGGTGTTTGTATACGTCATGTGCAGATCCGGGTGATATTGAACAAGACAATAGAATACTTTGGGCAATTGATACGCCAAACATTTCTTAACCGTGTACTCCTTTTTCATGAGCCAAATGAATGCAACAACTTACGGAGCATTCATCTCCAGCGCTGCTTAATCCTGTAGAGTACACGTGTTCATCCCCTTTGGCGGGATTTTCAACTTCCTATAGGTGCGTTTTCAGCGCTGCGGACTTGGGAGGTCAACGAGCAATTTGTAAGTTGTAGATTGAAGACTTGTTTTTGGCACATAAATTTCCACCGTCTATTTCCATCGGGATTTGGAAGTCTATTTGCATTTTGCAAGTTAGCAAACTTGATTTTTGCTTCAACGCCTTGTTTCTCCACCATCCTCCTTTGCTCTCCACTCCTGCGGGTTTCGGGGCTGGTTATGAAATTTACAACTTGCATTTTAAAGACTTGTTATTTGGACATTGTATTCCCGCCAGCCAATGCCACCGTGTATCTTTATTTACCTGGACCATAGACTGCGGGTTTGAGAGATCAATTAACAACTTACAAGTTATTTTTCTGACTTCTATTTCCTGCCATGGGCTTTGGTGCCTCATTTGCAATTTTGCTTATTGCAAACTTGATTTATCACTTCAAAACTTTGCCAACCCCTTTTCATTTCCCAATCCTTTAAAAATTGAACTTTGTTTTATTTTAGACTTGCACGTGGACTAGTTAACACTTATGGCGTGCTTTCGAAATTTTTCATTTTTATTTGTCTTTTGCTGAAACATTTACTCACCCGTCCAGCCACGTGGAAAGGTTAACACTCTTTACTCATTTGAAACTTTGCTTGGGAAGTCGATCAAAAATTTATGACTTGTATATTTTAAGAAGCGTACTTGTTTCTCCCATCGAAATTTCCACGGAAACTTTACATACACTTTTCAACTTTTGAAACTTGCAATTAATTCTGGAACTTCTGTCGGGTTCTTTGCATCAAACACTCTGCAATCTTAGTAAAATACAAAGATATTAAATGTTAGTTGAAACAGATACTTCACAAGGTTGACACAATACGAATATGAGAGTGGGATTTTTATAATTTTGACTGTGAAAACGGAGTTTTGGATGATCTGAGTGAACACACTTGCAGATATGATGCAACAATTAAACATTCAGACATTAAAACCTCTCGATAAAAACACAAATTATTCAGTGTAATTTTAGACACTAACACACTCCATCCACATCCACATCCACATCCTCCATCCGAACCACAGAGGGTTTAATTTCCCAGAACACCAAAATTATTTGAGCACTAGATTTGAGGATCAAGTGGAGCTCCTCCAAACACCATTCCAACTGTGCATAGTTTGGAGAGAGAATCACAATGTGAATTGAAATTGTGCGTATTAGGTGTTTTATCAATTTAACTATGTCATCCCCAACTTCAATGAAGTTCTTGGCAAAGCGAATAAATGATGCTTGATATAGATTCGTTTGTATCTATTCCACCATGATTTGTAACCACATCAAAAGCAGGTTTACAAGAAGAATAATTCAAAAAAGCATTGTCGTGAGAATTGAGTCCACCTGCAACATGTAAGAGATAAGGAAGGGTAAATTGTTGAGTACCCCCAAACCACGGTCTGTATTTGTCAGTGTTTTAAACGACAAAATAAAATATTTTTTGTATATAAACTAGGAATATCCAAATTCTCTCTTTGTATATGTATAGTTAATTTATCAAGTATTAATATTGATAGGATATGTTTGACAGCTGTGTTAGATTTTCGCTACAAGTTATTATGAAGATAAATATAGAAACACAACTAAGGCTTAAAATTAAGCAAGGTATATTTTCAATGTGAAATCTAAACTCTATTATTAATGAATAAAACAAGATATTATAAAGTAATTGTTCAAATATTAATATGTTAAAGATATACAAATCTCATTAAAATCTATATGCAAATAATAATAAGGGTTATATTGTAGTTATAATACCTACCTTTTACAATGTAGAAAATTATGAATGTTACATGTATGGGATTTGAAATTATGAAAGTATAGTTTTATTTTTAGTGAGAATATTATTCTGACAAAAAATAGTGGACGTTTGTTATCTTTATGATGGTTTTCATTAAAATTAATAGAGATAAGTATTGTACATTTATCAACTGGATTGAATGGCAAAAAAAGAGTTTCAATAATGTGTACTCTTGTTTGTAATTTGTTTTGAAGAATTTTATCGCACTTCAAAGATCATTGGTCATTGTAACACAAACATGTTAGAAAAAAATTTAAAATCTTTGCTACATATAATATTATGATAAATGATATGAACAATAAAAGTTTATGACCATTACATGTTTTGGATCTGTTAAAGTTCCAAAATAGCAACATGAAGTTCACATTGATTTTAAATTTCCAACAAGATCAAAAGGTTGGAAAATTGTGAAGTTTTTTTAAAACTTCTGCATTCTTATGGAAATTGTGACAATGATGCTTGAGATCAAGGGCAATTATTTTTACAAGTGTAAATGACTAGAGCACACTCGTCAAACACCTTTTGATTAATTTAGGACTGCATCATTCAATATATGATAACATGTTAGTGAAAATTATTATGCGTTATCGACAATTGACTACAAGTTCAAAGAATAAGCCAATACATCTTAAAAGGCTATGACAAACAAGAAAGACACGATAATTTATCTTATAAAAAATCACATATGTGATAAACATGCACACTTATTTTGACATAAGTATACAGATACATAAAGAACATTAACGAATGATTCATCTTGAATATTAATAGGTCGTGTCATCCTTCTTTTATAAAAAAATCTGATTCCTTATACTACATTTTCTAATTTGAAGAATTATATATATATATATACACACACATATTTAACATTTAGTAAATCGAATATTTATTTAAAAATATTTATTTGAAATCCAATTACAAACTCTTAAAAATATTTTTCATAAAATCTCATGACAATTGACTATAGATTGTTTTTCATGAATCAAAACATTTAGTTGTTCATATAAAATTGTTATTAAAAAATTGGCAGATAATTTTATTTGAAATGCTCAAAACATTTAGTTGTTCATATAAAATTGTTATCAAAAAATTGGCAAATAATTTTATTTGAAATGCTTATCTAAGCTCAAATTTTAAATAAATCGTGTATTTAGCACTAGCCACCTGTTCCCTTAGAAGAAACGCGGCATATCTTGGCGCTATGAAAGCTACAGGTGCATGAAACCTCGACGTGAAAGAAAAAATGGCTGAAATATCAACATCTTTAGCAAATAATTTATCTCCAACGTCATAGCTAAACAAATATATATATCGACAGCTCCACCCAGTTGTCTGTAGTGAAGCGTATCATTAATTTTTGAATATATGCGGGTCCTATGCAATTTCTATAAGAAAATGCAAAACCCTGGCTGGAGATGGTGTTTAATGTTTTGGGCGAGAAGGGAGTATGAGAATGGAAAGGAAGAGAAGTGAGTAGGGGATGAAGCGGTAGCATGTGGAATATAAAAATACGTTGAATTTCAACATGTTAGTTGAACAAACATGGATGATGGTTATCAATAGATTTGTAAATTTGATTTATAATTTTTTGGTAATATGACAGTTTTTTTATCCCCGCAGTTGAGTAGTAAAGCAATTGGCTTGAAGATTTTCAGTGTCACTCATTTCGATGAAGGACATGTCATGCTAAAATGTCGTATGCATTTAAAATCGCCCGAATATTGTAGGCCTGTTTCTACAGGTATAAAATTTGCCAAATATTTTTATGACAGTTATTTACTATACATTTCTCTTGAAATTGTGTATATTTATTATAACCATTTTGATGTTTTCGCTATATGTTCAAAATTTAGGCTTGCGCCTGAATTGAACAGCCAAACAAATCGATTTTTACAGTTAAAAAATTGCAATCGTAGTGGCATCGCTTATTTCCTTGCTGGTAAAGAAATAAAGAAATTGTTGACATAATTTTCATTGCAGCTTGATGACATGGTTAAATGTGTTTTATCAATGATTTTCTGATTTTATTTTTTATTTTTATTTTTTATTATTAGTTTTTTGCCCCGATTTTAAAGATGGTATTTAAATTTGATGATTGTTTAAATATTTTAATGTTTTAAAAATATATATTTCTAAAGGTTTGTATTAAATGTGATGAAATTTTAGTTAGCACATTTAAAAAATATAAAAAGACTATAATAATTATATATAATTTATTTAATGTTTCTTTTTTACTATGAATGAGATTAACATTTGATTAGTGTTTGGGGAGTCATGTTCAGTAAATAATTTATCAAAAAAATTATGATATGTAAGGTTGAGCCTCAAATTCAGATACCTGAAGCTTGTAGGATTGAGTATTTTTAGGTGGAAAAAAAGTTGGATGCAATTGTTGATTTAGTTTATGTTTATTTAGAACAAATGTGGTATATGACAAAAATTAAAGTTTATCATAGTATGCAATTATAAGTGTGTTATGTACTTCAATTTACTGTTTGTTTAATAGACGTTACAAAAATGAAAAGAAATAAATAAAAAGAAATAAGGTATAACTTTTTCCTCTTTTTAATATTAATATATATTTTAATTCAGAATTTTGATTAGTTATTTGAAATTTTGTATTTTTAATTAATGTAAATTGTATATTTTCACTTGAAATATAATAATTATAAATAAATCAATAATAATATAAATAAATTATATTTAAAAAATAAATATTTATTATATTTTTGATGGATGTTAGAAAGTTGGATTATTTTTTTAATTGTATTGATTGATCACAAATTTATAAAAAATAATAATTCATTGAAGCAAAAATACCTAACACTAATGAAAAGACACCCATATTTCAATAAGGACATAATAGGAAATTTTTGCATTTAATTATATACAAAATAACACCTAAATAACACCTAGAATGATAAGTTTTATTCTTTTATTCTCAACAATATCATTTTCTTTTTAAATTTCAACTCCATTAATTTATAAATAATAATAAATATATATCTAAATATCAGTAAAGTTAATTGTAAATAAATTTTATTTAATTTTTAATTTTTAAATCTTAAAAAATATTATTTTTATAATTTATAAGATGTTTATCCATTAACATAAAATTTAATATTTATTAGTTTTTAAACTATTGTTTAATAGTTAAAATACATATATTGATATAATGATGATTTAAGTTGAAATCATACCAACAATTAAATGACTTATAACGTGAAGCATATATTAATGGACTTATTTAGTAGAAATATGAGAATTTTAATTCTTAATTAAATTTTAAATTAGGTTCAACCCTTTTAGCCCTATAATTATTATATTAAAAAAAGTTATAATTATTTAAAATATATTTTTACAAAAGATTTTATGTTTTTACAGTCCATAAAATAATAAGAGGTTTTTTTTCTGAAGAAACTGTGTTTAGTTTTTGATGATTGATGTATTTTACATGACTTATGTGATCTTTCATCAAGAAAAAAATTTATATAAAAATAACAGCATTTTATATTTTAAAAACGAAAGAAAAAAATTATTGTAAAACTAAACACTATTTTTTCTTGTAAAACTAAACACAATTTCATCCCAAAAAAAACCCTCTTATTATATTTTTCCACTAAACTAAAAATAATATTAATTTATAGGAATATGATATTATATTATTATCTAAACCGAATGTCAGTTAAGAAACACGAATACAAAGTATCTAAATAGACAGTCATGATACCTTCCATTATCTCTTTAAAACGTGTGGAGTATGATGGAAAAGGTGAACTAGTCACTTTGAATACCTATGGTTGGATTTGGTGAAAAAATGTATCTCACGAAGATATATAAAATTCATTGTATGAAATAATCAATGCTTATATTTTTCCACTAAACTAAAAATAATATTGATTTGTAGGAATATGATATTATATTATTATCTATACCGAATGTCAGTTAAGAAACATGAATACAAAGTATCTAAATAGACAGTCATGATACCTTCCATTATATCTTTAAAACGTGTGGAGTATGATGGAAAAGGTGGACTAGTCACTTTGAATACCTATGGTTGGATTTGGTGAAAAAATGTATCTCACGAGGATATATAAAATTCATTGTATGAAATAATCAATGCTTCCCTTTTGCATTACTTAATTTTTTTAATCAGAGTTCGATTGATATTTATTTTAATTGTTATTTGTCCAAACAAATTAAGTTTTATTTTCAATTTAAACTTTTAAAATAAAGGGTTGTGTAGTAGTTATTACATGTTTTGTATTTAAATTTTTTTATAAATAAATTTGTATGTAAATTTATAATTTAAATTTAATTTGTATTAAAAAATTATTTTATTTAATAATATTATAAAAAATATTTTGTCATTAAATATTTTATATTAATTTATAGAGAATTGATTTATTTAAATCTAATTTATAATTATACATTTAACTAAGCATGACTTTATAGTAATTATCCTAACCAAATCATATAATTATACATTTAACTGAGCATGACTTTATAGTAATTATCCTAACCAAATCATATAATTAAGTTTCATAATATTTATAATAATTTATAACATTTAATCAAAATTGTTAAAAAAAAATGTTCGTCTTATAATTTATATGATAAAAATTTATATATTATCTATGGATTATATTTAATTAATTCATGCACAATACACACAAAAAATGCCAAGTTGTTTTATTTAATACCCTAGGTAATTTGATCAATTCTATTACATGTCTTCACTAAAGGTTATAACATAAATATAATTAAAAGATTATAATTTAGAGGTTAATACTTTTTCACATATGATGTTATGATAAAAGAGTATATGGATGGACTTTTTAACTCCTATGAATGACTTAGCCTATGTTTTGAATGTCTTTTCTCACTTACATTCCATTTCCATTCACTCTGACCATTACAAAGGGTCAATGGATACTATTCATAAACATACAATTTTTAGGACACTTATAAAATGTTTATTTTGTTAAATTTAATTTATGAACTTATAAATTATCATGGCACATACAAAAAATCATTAGCAAAAATAAGTAAAATTAACATAGTAATAAAATTATTTTAAAATCATAGAAATAATTTAAATAATACACATTAAGAAGGAGAAAAACAATCCTTGAGATTGGCACAGTCAATAATAATGAAAATTTGATGGATAGTAATTAAATCTCCTTAACAAGATTTTACCATGTAGGGGAAGGGGACTAATAGTAATGGATTGCATAGTTTTTATAAAGGTTATTGTTGTCACTTAGATTCACACCCTTGAGGAGATGTTTATCTTTTCTCATCTAAGTGGCACAATAGAGACATCTCTTTTGTTGTGGGTGACAATTTCATTGAGATGAATCTCTTGTAGGGCTAGTTCCCTTGATGCAATTCTTTGAATCACTCTCTAATCTATTAATTCGTGTATGAAAAGGGTTCAGGGAAACAACTAAGAAACCAAAAATGTGATGCACCAATGTTTATCTCCTCCTATTTCACTAAAAATATGCTACTTAAATACTAAAAAAGTTTCTCTCACACAAAACTCACACCTCCTTGTGCATTGTCACATCAACATTTCACATGTTAGATTCAAGAAGGCATTCAAAATTTACAAGGGAAGCAAATGATTCTAATAAGGAATACATTCATATACCACTTCTAAAACATCTATACACTAAGAAAAGAATACTAACAAGGACTTAAAACAACACTCTTTCTACACATTTGGTAGGTAACCGAAGATGACATGTTAGGAAAGATGACCTCTCACTAAATAAAAACAATAGGGTTTGAACCAATACTCAATAGTACAGCATGTGAGTGGCAAAATAACTTGTATTATTTCTTCAAAAGTATTTCAAGTACAAATCTCACTAGATTTTTCCCTTAACCGATGGAGGCTATTGAAAAACACTAAAATCATGCATATATATAGCTTTGAGAGAGATATCAAGAAAAGGAAGCCCAAATGTCACTTAGACATGTGTCACCTTGAGGATATCAGTTACAATTTCATGTTAAAGAGGGGTGAGGTGAGTCATGCCATGTCAAGAGGTCTACTTGTCTGAAACAAGTAATAAGAATGGTGAAAAGTGGCATAAAACCTTTAGAATTAGCATGGAAAACTGCTTCTATCGAAGATCATCCATGAGAATTCGAAACTAAAAACAAGGGAGACAACACATAACATTGCTAAGGGAAATAGAACTCATGATGGCAATTAGAAAATGCTCCTCCTAACTGCTAGCCATCCTCTGGACACCTATGTTTATCAATTTCATGGAAGCTCCTTGATTTGGTCAGTTGCCAGCAACAACTTGAATTATCAACCTACCTATTTTTTGCTTGCTTTATTTGTGCACTAGATGCTCAAGATTCTAATATTTGTTACCTCAACATTTGCCCTTAGGTTTCTGCCAAGATTTTTGACTCTAATGGCTATTTTCCATAGTTTGAAATTGACTTTTTGCAGGCCATCATCCTAAGGGTATTTTCTTTAGACTTTTGTTTCCCTTGGACTTCTTATTTCCCTTAGACGTCTCCTGAAAGAATTCATTCATCAAAATTTTCCTTTAGATAATTAGGTAGATAATTTGTTGTGAATAATATTTTGAGATTTTTTTGAAAGTGTCTTTTCAAAAAAAATGTGTTCGAGCCATCTCTTTGAGGAATTAACTCTTTTTGAGATCCTATAAATGACCCCTTCATCTTGAGAAGTATCCTTTCAGAACTTCTATTTCATCCACCTTCTCATGAAAACAATCTTTCAAACCTTTTGTAAATGTCCTTTTAGCTTTCTAGAAATTCCCCTTCAGGAAAGTTGAAGTGCCCTTCAAACTTTTTGTAAAGTACCTTTTAGCCTTCCTACAAATGCCCTTAAAAAAAACTGAACTGCCCGTTGAAAAAACTGAAGTGCCCTTCGAAAAAGTTGAAGATGACTTTTTTTTATGAAGTGCCCTTCACGAATATTGCTTAGGACATTTTTTCGAAAAAAGTATCCTTCAAAAAGAATGAATTGGACCATTTCTTTTATAATAACCGTTTAGAACTTGTAAATTGTCGTTCAAAAAAGTTAAAAATGATCCCTTAGCCTGAAAAGGTCTTTCAGGGAAATTGTTTAAACAACTTTTGTGAAGGAATTAGTCTTCATCTTTGGGTAATTTGTCTCAGACAAATTTTCTGAAAAAATTTGACACTTTGGCCAAATGAAAAGTGTGAAAAAATAACACTTTAGTCAGAAACAAAAGACCCAAAAGGATTACTATGCAAAGTCTTAGAAAAAGACCAAAACCAAAATATTCTAAAAGAATTGGACTTGTATATTTATTACAGGCTTTGTATACAATACTTATTCTAAATGAAACATCTATATTGGATGTAGCCAAAGATATAGACTTAGGTGGCTAAGTATTCAAAAAGGGGTGGCCAATTTTCACCTAAAGGGCTAAAATTTGGTCAACAAATTGGTGACTTGCAGGGTTAGTATGCCTTCTATACTAACTAGACCAATAGTTAAATTAATCCATTAGACACGGAGTCATCTAAGGACACTCAAACAAGGAAGAATTGGCCATGACTCAAAACCTTGATCAACACACCAGATTGAAAGGAAAACCCATGCTACAAGACACAACACACAACAATAATGAAACAGACAACACACAAATAAAAGAAAGACATAAGACACCTCACACATGTGTATAAGCACTTAGGTAACACAAATAAAGTAGGAAACTATGTAAAAATGAAAAGGAGAACCTTAGTAACAATGTTTTAGATATATCTCATTGACAGAGATATGCAGCTCCTCTCTGTCCAACTTTTAGAGTTAGAAAGAATTGTGTTGTTTGTATTGTGTGATCACATATGGGCCACTCCACAAAGCATCAAACTTTGTGTGTCTTCTAGGCTTGACCCTATCTTCATCCCATTTTAGGATAATGTCTCCTTCTTTGAAACTCCTTGTCATGGATTTATTGTCAAAATACTTCTTTGTTTCCTCTTGGTGAGTTGTCATGGTGTGCATAGCTTGATTTTTTACCTCCTCAAGCTCGACTATCTCACATAATTTGACCTCCATGATGTCATTCTCCATCAATTATAGTTGATAGGTTAGATCTAAAGCTTGTAGCTCAAATGAGATAGGAAGTCTAGCTTCCCTTCCATAGACAAGTGTATATGGTGAATTCTCAATTACTCTCTTTGGGGTGATCCTATCAGCCCAAAGGGCTATCTTCAACTTGGTGTGCCAAGTTATTTAATTCTCCTCCATTTTTATCTTTATATTCCTTATTAGATTATTATTTGTGGACTCAGCTAGTACATTCCATTGGGGGTAATAGTTGGAGGAGGTACTAAGATAGATACCATGCTTTAAATCCCATTCACTTGTTCTTATTTGTAGGAAAGCCAAGGCATTGTCTAAGATTATTTTTGAAGTAGCTCCAAACCTTATTACTATACCTTCATAGAAGTCAAGGACTAAGTTTTCATTTGCCTCCTTAAGAGATACAACCTCCACCCATCTTGGAAAATAATTAGTGGCTTTCAACACCTACTTATGACTAGCACTAGAAGGCGGATTGATTAGGCCTATGAAAACTAAACCCCATTACATGAAGGGTTGGTCAACCTGGATTGGATGAAGAGGCAAGGTAGATATATTTTTTTTGCCATCAAAGAAAGAACACTTTTGGCATTTCCTTACCCAAGTGTGAGTCTCTTTAAACATTCTAGGACAAAAGTAACCAACCTCATAATCTTAGTAGTTGTGGTTCTTAAAGAAAAGTGACCACCAATTAGTCCATCATGTAATTCAAACAATACTTTGTCGATTTGATCCGAATTAGGACACATCAAAAGCACACCTAAAAAGTATTTCTTAAATATCACTCCATCAAAAAGTACATAAGGAATGGATTGTAGCCTTAACTACCTACTTTTGGCCCTATTAAGACCTTGTGGACACTCACCAGTTTGAAGGAAGTAGATCACGTATTGTGCCCAACTTCTCATAGATGAAGGTGCTATTTTCATAGAGTCATCATGAAGTACCAAAATATCTTCTTTATACTCTTTCAATTCTAAAGTGAAAAGCTCACACAGTCTTTTTCCTTTCATTAACATGGTAGTTTTAATCCCCACATCATATTCCATCACCCTTATGATCCATCCTGGCCTCTTTTCATTCAAATCTCTGCTCAACAAAAAGTCTTTCACACTAGTATGAAGCATAAAAATGTGAATCTTATTGTTAGACAACATATGCTTGACCTTATTTAAACTCCTTGTAACTGAAAGCATGTGTTTCTTAATATATGTTTGTCTTATCTCATAGCCTTCCAAACATTGACTAAAGAATGTAATAGGTTATTCAAAATTTATATTATTATCTTGAGTAAGCATATTAGAGATTAAATCTTCATTCCCAAAAGTATATAGGTTGAAATATTTGAAGTTTGGACTCACAAGGGTAGGAGCTTGGGCAATGGCTTGCTTGATCTCCTCAAAACTTTATTTACTCCTTCTTGTCCAAGTGAACACCTAATCCTTCCTTAACATGGAGCTTAAGGGATTAACTAGGTTAGCCAAATTAGGAATAAACCTCCGAATGAAATTATTCTTAGCAAAGAAGCTTTGTAAACCCTTCTTATGTTTAGGGAATGACTACCAAAATGGAATTCACCCTTTGTAGATTAATGGATAAGCCTTTCTTGGAAACAGTATGTCCCAGTAGTTTGCCTTCATGGACAACAAACACACACTTCTTTAGGTTTAGAGAGATTATGAACTCTCTACACCTCTCAAAAATCTACCTTAGGTGGTTCAAGTGATCTTTTGCATCCTTGGAAAAAATTGTTATGTCATCAAGATACATCAACACAATGGCATTGATTAGTCCTAGAAAATCCATATCCATTGCACATTGAAAAGTAGTTCCAGCATTAGATAAACCAAAATGCATTTTCATATAAGCATATGTACCCTATTTAGTAGTAAACTCTATCTTATACTAGTCACTTTCCTTTACTAGAATATGATTATACCCAAAATACCCATCAAGGAGAGAAAACCTTTCACTACCAGCCACAACTTGAAATATTTTTTCCATGGAAGGGAGTGGGTAATGATCTTTCAAATACACTCTATTCAATTCCCTAAAATCAACACAAAACCTTATCTCTCCATTTTTTTCCTAACAAGAACTAGGTTTGCCAACCAAGATGAATTCTTAATGAGAAGGATGATTTTGGACCAAACATTTTGGTGAGTTCTTTCATCATGAGAGGCTCAATCTTGTTATTTATTGGCATTTTCCTTTGCTTAATATTCTTAGCATTTTCATCTAACTCTATAGTATTTTGAGGTAAATTTATATCAAAACCTTTTAAATCACTATACTCCCATGCAAAGATATCAAAAAATTCTTTGCATGACTCAATGAAAACATGCTTATGTTCGCTAGTACATACCTTCCCAAGTGAAATAAATTTATCATTGAAGATATGAACCTTCTCATAGTTTTCCTACTTGTTAGATATTATTATCTTCTCTTTCTTTAGCTAGTCATCATCATTGAATATGCTCTCAAGAGTGACTAGGCCTTTAGGGAGTTTGTTAGACTTATATTGCACAATCTGTCCTCCATATTATTGTTGTAGTTTAGACTAATTATTAGAATAAAAATTAGCTTCTTCTTATATAAAAATTTCTATTTTTTGATCACTTTCAAACCCCTATGAATTAGTGACATTATCTAGTATGGAGGTCCTTACAATCACTTTTAGATGAGGTTGGTTTTTGTCTTCTTTTATCCCTTTTGGAACATCAAACTGAGCTCTAATTGATGCCAACCTATCAGCATGATTTTTATCTTATATTGAGATATAAGTGATGTTTAATTATTTGAAATATTTCACAAGATCCCACACTCTAGGCTTATAGGACTTAAGCGAAGATTTTTTTGTCGAATTCTGTCCTCTACCCTAATTGACGACAAGCTCGCTATTACCAAACTTTTACAATTATTTGACACCTCTTTTCCTAGATATTCAAGGCCATGAATAAGGGCTTCATATTATGATACATTATAGGTTCAATATAACTCAAATCTGATGGTTTAAAAATACCTTTCCTTTGAAGGTGAAACCAACATTGCTCCACCACCAGCCCCAATCTTGCTTCTAGACCCATCAAAGAAGAAATGCCACAAGCCATTCACATCCTCACATGACTTCATCAAATTTAGAATTAAATAATCCTTCTCATGCAAATAATAAACTTTAAGACTAGATTCTTCAATAAACTTATAAGGATCATGCTCATAGTTGTCATCTCCCCACTCTTCTAGGAACAAGTCAGAAACTCCCTCAAGGGAAGATGATGGAGATTGGTCAATATGAAGTTCCTCTTCAACAATGATAGCATAATTAACATATACCACCTTAGGTGAGTAAGTTTCTAAGTGATCTCTATGGATAGGTTCTGACTCAATCTTCACTTTAGTGCCATACTTTGTCCTAAACACCATGTAGGGTCAATTATCTACCTAATATCCACTTATCTTAGATGTGAAGTCTCTTGATAAGCAAAGAGAAAAATAGGGAGTAAAATCTACCACCACCACATCATGAGGAATTAAAAATGTATTAAAATCATGAACTATTAGATTAAAATATTTAACCATCCCCAAAGTTTGGCTTGTGATCCATCCAATTGCAAAACTCCTTTAGTCATTGGCTCATACTTGAGGTCTAGCTTATCTGCTATGCATTTGGGCATAACTGATGTGCTTGATCCACTATCTATAATACAATTATGAATCAATAAATAAAAAATAGTTATATATATATGTAAAAATGAAGAGTCTTCTCATATTTTTTCACTTCATCTATATATTGAGTTCCATTTGCCAAAACCACATTGTCATTTCTAGATGGGCTAGCCTATTTACTTAATCCATGTAATTCCTTTTAAATTATATATTTTTACCCTAGTAATGTTAGATAATCCCATAATGAAATTTTCATATGAATATTATTCATCTGGTCCACCATATTAATGGAATGATTACTCACCTTAGGGCTCTCTTTATGAACATTAACACCTTGTGATGTAGCTTATGAAGGTAGAGTTGTAGCAACTAGCCTAAAATTTGGAATCCTCTAATTTTATTTCACTTTAGGAAATTTATTAGACCCACTTACCATAGGATATGATTCAATATTCATAATAGGCCCTTGATTGGCTCCTTGAGCTTCATCAACAACCCTCTTTTTGGACCTAGTATAAGAGGCAACACTAGTATTCTTATTACCTATATTTCCCAATTAATTAATCACACAAAACTCTCCCTCTAAATTATTTATGAGGGTAACATGAATTTTAGGTTATCCATTTTCCACCCATGCTTTCATATATCCTTAAAAATTCAAAACTCAGAAAGATTGACTGCCTTGCATTACCATGCCTTGATTTTGCATCTCATTTGCATAAGCAACATGCTCTTGGCCTTGTTCAAAATATGGATAGTATGGTTATTATTGAACTAGATTATTTTGAGTGGGAACAATGGCTTTGGAGGATGAGGTAGAATTAGGATTATATCTTTGATAAGGCTTGACATGGGTGATTTAGCCTTGTCCTTGTGCATTATTTTGGAAAGGAGGTCTACTTATTTGCCTAAACTAATTGTATGTTTGATATGGCCTATAACCTTGATCTTGTTGTATTTTGAGTGAAGCTAACTCATTTTTAAAACTTTGAGTCAATATTTTAAATTCATATATTTCATTTGAAGGAGAAATGTTAGGCCTTTCTTGATTAGGCAAAGGGGCTAAAGTGGGAAATGCACCTTGACTAGGAGGTTGTAAATTAGGGAACAAACACATTGGGGGTCTTGGAGCTATCTTCCCTACTTGGACAAGATAATTTTTTGCATTTATATCTATCTCATAGGCATTAGGTAGTGTATTCCCCCATAGATTGAATCATCATGGCAACATCACTGTTTAATGCCTTTATGTAATACAAAAATGCATAGTTTGGTATAGGCCACATAAGAGCTAGGATCTTATCCCATGTTTTTTGAAACCTAGTATTAAAATATTTCATAAATTCATGTGGTGCCCTATTTATTGTCATAAATTACTCAACTAGAGATAGGTGATCACTCTTTCCTCCAAACCTATTATCAATAGATCCCCCAACTCATCCCATGAGCCAATAGAATTTATAGGTAGGGTCCCATACCAATCCAAAAAATTTCCTTTAAAGTACAAGGACAAAAATCAAATAGCTAAATTTTCTTGGGTGATGTTGTGGATATTAGAAAAAAAAATTATATTCCTAATGTGCTCCTATAATTTGATCATATTGGGCAAGATGCAAGGGAGATGCCTTGCTGAAAGGCACAAAAGGTTGTCTTCTATCCATATTGGAATGATCACTATGGATTTTAGGAATGGAATGTAACACAAACTTAGAAGCTTTAAACACAAAATATCTTTTGTAAGGATGAGTGTTGACAAACCTAAAACTTTTGATGGAATATGGAGATAGTTGCACAAAATCAAAAGATGTTTCTTTAGTAACAAACCTAGTTATCACCTTTGGCATGGAAAATAGGACTGATCATCAACCAAATACTTGAATTATCTAATGGAGTCACGAGGTGCTAAATGTAGATGCTTTTTTCATCATTAACTATGTTAAGAGTAGCACCAACATTGATCAATATTTTAGGACTTGGAGGTCCCACAAGGTGTGCCAAAACCTGTTGTCATTTGGATTTACACCCTTGAGGAGATGCTCAAATATCCTCATCTAAGTGGTACAATGGAGACATCTCTCTTGTTGTGGGTGAAATTTTCATTTATATGAATCTCTATTAGGGATAGTTCCCTTGATGCAATTCTTTGAAGCACTCTCTAACCTATGAATTCATGTATGAAAAGGGTTAAGGGAAACAAATAAAAAACTAAAAAGGTGATGCAGAAATGTTTATCTCCTCATTTTTGACTGAAAATATGCTACTTAAAGACTAACAAAGTTTCTCTCACACAAAACTCACAACTCCTTGTGCATTGTCACATCAACATTTCACATGTTAGATTCAAAAACGCATTTGAAATTTAGGAGGGAAAAAGATGATCCTAAGAAGGAATATAGTTTTAGATCACTTTTAGGACATCTATACAATAAGAAAATAATACCAACAAAGACTTGAAACAACACTCTTTATACACATTTGGTAGGTAATCGAAGATGACATGTTAGGAAGATGACCTCTAACTAAAAAAGAACATCAAGATTTGAACCAATACTCAATAGTATAGCATGTGAGTTGAAAAATAACTTGTATTATTTATTCAAGAGTATTTAAAGTACAAATCTAGCTAGAATTTTCCCAATAACCAATGGAGGCTGTTGAAAAGAGCCAAAAGAATGCATATATATAGCTTTGAGATAGAAATCAAGCAAATGAAGTCCAAAGGTCACTCGAACATGTGTCACCTTGAGGATATCAATTACAGTTGCATGTGAAAGAGGGGTGAGGTGTTTCATGCCATGTCGAGAGGTCTACTTATTTGAAATAAATCATAAGAATGGTGAAAAGTGGCATAAAACCTTCAGAATTAGCACAAAAAACTACTTCTATCGAAGATCATCCATGAGCATTCAAAACTAAAAATAGGGGAGCTAACACATAGCACTATTGAGGGAAATGGAACTCATGACAATTATTAGAAAATGCTCCTCCTAACTGCTATCCATCCTCTAAACACTTATGTTTATCAATTTTGTGGAAGCTCCTTGATTTGGTCGGCTGCCAGCAATAACTTGAACCATTGACCTGTGTATTTTTTGCTACTTTATATGTGCACCAGATGCTTGAGATTTTACCATTTTTTACCTCTACATTTGTACTCATGTTCCTACTAAGGTCTTTGACTCCAACAGCTATTTTCCTTAGTTTGAAATTGAATTTTTACTGGCCATCATCCTTCAGGTATTTTCTTCAAACTTTTGTTTCCTCAAATTTCTTATTTCCCTTCGACTTTTCATGAAATAATTCATTCCTTGAACCTTTACTTTAGACAATTTCATGGATAATTTATTTCAAACAATATTTTAGGCTTTTTATGAAAATGCCTTTTTGGAAAAATGTGTTTGGGGCATCTCTCTGAGGAATTGACTCTTTTTGGAATCCTGTAAATGACTCCTTCAGCTTCAGAAGTATCCTTTCAAGACTTCTATTTGGTCCACCTTCCCAAGAAAACAATCTTTCAAAATTTTTGTAAGTGTCCTTTTGGCTATCAAAAAATGCCCCCTTGGGAAAGTTGAAGTACCCTTCAAACTTTTTGTAAAGCACCTTTCGGCCGTCCTGCAAATGGCCTTCAAAAAAAATTAAAGTACCATTCAAAAAAATTGAAGTGCCCTTAAAAAATGTTGAAGATGATATTTTTTCTAAAGTGCCCTATGATAAAGTTGCTTGAGACATTTTTTAAAAAAAAGTATCCTTCATAAAGAATGAAATGCACCATTTCTTGTAGAAGCGCCCTTCGAAACTTGTAAACTGCCCTTCAAAAAAGTTAAAAATGATCCCTTAGCCTGAAAAGGTCCTTTGAGGAAATTATTCAGATAATTTTTATGAAGGAATTGGTCTTTATCTTTGGGTAATTTTTCTAAAATGAATTGTCTAAAATATTTCAGCACTTTTTCTAAATGAAAATTTTGAAAAAATAACACATTAGTCGAAAATAAAAGACGCAAAAGGATTACTATGAAAAGGCTTAGCAAAAGACCAAAACTAAAATATTTTGAAAAAATTGTATTTGTACATTTGTTGCAAGCTTTATATAGAACACTTCTTCCAAATGAAACTTGCATACTGGACCTAGCCAAAGGTACAGACTTAGGTAGCTAAGTATTCAAAAAGGGGTGGCCAATTTTGGCCTGAATGGCCAAAATTTGGTCAACAATTACTTAAAATTTTTAGTGTTGGACCATTTATTTTTAAATAATTAATATTAAAAATATAAACCTTTTATAAAATTATTGGTCCCCTTCTAAAATAGTTGCACACTGCAATTAAAAATAAATTGCATAATATAATAAAAAATGAATATCATATTAAAAAAATGAATATATTTTTCATTAAAATGAATATCATGTTCATTAATAAAAATATCATTCTCATTAATAAAAATGTAATTAACATTAATACAAATATCATTATCAAAATAAAGTAATACTTTTAAAAAGTTACATCATTTGCTAATATTTTAAAAGTGTAAAATTTTTAAAAACATCAACCCCAATAAACATTTTGATCCCCTCAATTTTTTTTTTAACCTTTAGTTCTAAGATACATGACACTAACCTTTAGTTCTAAGATACATGACACAAAAGTCACAACATCTGGTCTACTTCATTTTTTTTACATCCTAAGGTATTCAAAATTTAAACATTGAGTTCCAATAAATGACTACAATCTACATTCATTGGCATCACTTGAAAAATAGAATGAAAATACACATTTAAGCCTCACCATTCCAAATGATTCAAATTTCAAATTTCAAATTATCTTCTATAAATCAAACAAAAATATAGAAAATCTAATTATATGTTTATAGAGAGAGTTTGATCTACAAAGAGTGTTAGATTCGAATTATGATACAAGTAGCCTTAAACATTCTAGCACCATCATATTCATAGGATCATGTTGTAGGTTAGAAGTCTATAGTTTTTAGACTGGCACATTAGTAAACATTACTTGTTTTCCTATCAAACCAAAACATTTTTTCAATTCAAGCTCACATTTATTAATTTAGAATTATTAACATTTTAAATGTAGACTAACCTAGTCGTTGTTCACATGTTTTCCATTTACTCTGCTCAAATATTTATATATGTGACACATTTATGTCAAATCGAGCTTAGTATGGAAGAGATGTGGTTTTTTATCATGGAAGACACTTCCATTTTCAACATGGCATGATAGGCTTTTATCCATTGTTGTGGTAAGTTAATACCACCCTGCACACCAATAATGAACTTTCCTAGTTATTTATATGTTCACATGGCTATTATGGTTATTATGTCTTCTATGTTCCAGTTTTCTACTTTATGCCTTATACTTTCTAGGGTTTCTTAGCATGCTTTCTTTGTTCATATTTTTTTATGTGCCTTCATATTTGAGTATACATTTACTAGTATGTTAAGGTAATAATGAAACATTACACCAAAAATGTCTTTCCCTACCTTTTTTGTGGACATCCTCCCAACAAATGGCCATAAAACTTACCCCAAAATCATCGACCCTGCAACATTTCATAAAGTAATTTTAGTTGGTAGAATGGAGGGATGAAAACTATAGATATTATGCCTTCTATGTTCATGTTATTTTAGCTTCAATTTTTATCTAACTAAACATTTATTGGGACGTCAATGGAGTGATGAAATGTTACACCAAGTTGTGTTTCCTCTTAGTGTACCTAGAGTTATGTTCTTTTTCTTTTCACATGCTTATTATTTTATTGTGCCTCTAATGCTCTTGTTGGAACATGATTTTTGAAGGGATGAAACATTACCCAATTCTCAACCCACATCATCCACATGTTTTCATTCATATCTTGCTCCAAATTTTTTGGTATTTTAATGGAATCCCTTGAGATTTTCTAAATTCATGTCGCGTTCTTCGTTTCTATGTTCCATTTTTATTTCCCAGCATGACATGGGTTAGAAGATGCAACATTCAATTTCATGTGGATGTAATACACAAAGATTTTCATGAAATACCAGCAACTATTATTATCTTTGTATCAAAATTAAGGTTTCCATTAACATAGTAGAGAATGTTATTTTTTGTATCAAACAAAATTGTTTTGTCTTTGTATATAATTTAAGGTTTCTATTTACCTACATTAAACAACCTACAAACAAATAATGTGTTCTATAACATCTATGATAATATGGATGGAAGTCCCATAGGATTTTAATTCAAATATAAATACAAGTTATTATTTTTTATATAAAAAATTATAGTTTATTTCTTATTATAATAAATGTTCACTCATATATATCAAACAAAATCATCTTATGTATTATTTTTTATGTGTTATTCATATGTTCCTATCAATTAATGTTGTTGTGTCATTAATTCACATTTTATAATAAAATTAATATTCTAATGTTGATGAAATCCCTAAAGCTTCTTCACTACAATGAGCAATGAAAACTACTCTACAATAGTGGATATCTTTAAAGACTCCTTATTTATAGGGTGCATTGAAATGTTCCTAGAAGTAAATAAGCATGTGTTACTATGTCTTTCATATGTTTATGTCAATTAAAAAACTATTGTTCCCTCTCGCAGCCAATCTAGTGGGTTCATCTAAGAATACAAACTATAACAAGTAGGTTTAAAATTGTGACCAATAATAATTTTCAAATGAACACATTATTTTAGTTGTGGCTTAAATTTTTGTTTAGTTAGGCACGACATTAAATTAATTTGCATCATTAATATGAAACAAAGTGTCATGTTTGAGGACAAGTGTGTCCATAAAAATAAACATTTTATTATTATGTGCATGGAAGCCACACAAGTTTTCATTTGCATAATAGTAAATGTTTATGTCCTTATATCAAAATTAAGAATGTCATTAAGATACCAGTAAATGATCAGTCCTATATATCAAACAAAATCCTTTTTATAAACTCATATTATTATGATTTCCATATGTTCTTGTGATTTTTTGTAGCTTTTTTAATCATTCATAGTTTCAATTATGAAAACATTCTTTCCCATATATTTTTTTCATACATTTTATATTTTATTGTAAATTACTTATATAATGTATTGAATGTTGTAATTCAACATGAGGAATATGAAGAAGAGGATATCGTATGTCTGAAGATAGTTGTGTGTAACTATGAATAATAGAAGATTAAAAATTATTGAATATGTTGATGAAGACATTAATGAAGTTATAAAACCTGATTTAGTGTTTACTAGATACCCCCAGCTAACTAGATAGATAAAGATGACAACATAGATTTTATCATCAATGCACATTTGTCAATGTAATTTGATTACATAATGGAAGATATGGAATTTGCATTGAGAGATGTGGATCATAATCATTACTCTATATGTGTTTTACTAGTTAAGTGGGGTACCAAAACCAATAATTAATTGAATTGGCAGAAATGAATCACATCAACCAACAAGAAGGGCCCACCTAATATTTTATCAATAATAGAAGAAAGTGATATAATATAGTGGTATAAGCACTTAGTTGACATGGGGCATGAGCTGGACATATAACAATGGAAGTCACATGTTTCCTACATATGTCAAAGTAGGGTCATCCCTTTTAGTGATGATATCCATGACAAGTCATGATGGAAAGGCTTCAAATTTATACACCCTAATTTGTCTATAAGAACAATAAAAATACTAGATAGAGATAGGGTTGTCATTCTAAGGCTATCCATTGTGTGCAACTTTTATGAGAATTTGAAAACATTGTATGCTAAAAAATATTATGGGCCACAAGAATTAAAATTTCTATGAAACAGGGGTGCAATCCAAAAGAAATTCTGGCATAAAATTCATCACCAACAAAGGGGTAAAGAGTGCCACATATAATATCAAAGATTAGAGAATGGATAAATATTTTAGCATGTGTGAATATAGTTGGGTAGTGCATCTTTGGGTTTTAATGCTTCAAAGTGAAGATAAAATTATATAATTTCATTGTTGGATGTGAACCAAGTGCATGTATAGCTTGTCAATCCCATGTATGGATGACAAAATAACTATTCATGAATTAACAACATCATTTCACCATATTTTTATTATGAGGAGTTTTGTGTAGTAATGAACATATTCTAATTTTTTATGGGCACTTCAACATGTTTCACTTTCAATGATTGGAGAGGATACAACTTTAGGGATATATTTTCTTACATTGCCCACATATACTAGCCAAAAATTACATCCACTTGATGCAAGTGTATTTGGTCCATTGAAGGCCTACTTCAGGAATGAAAGGATGAAATGAATGAATACACATCATGGTTGTGATATAAAGAGACAATAATTGACCACTTTAGGTATCGTAACCATGAATATGGCACTAAATTCAAAGAACATAATATCTAGATTTATATCAATAGGTATATGGCCCCATAACCCTGAGTAACTAGCTAATAATATGAATCTGAGTGAAGCATTCCATCTTGAAAATAATTAATCAAGTGTTTTTTAAAATATAATAAGGTTAAAAGATTTAAATATGGAAGACATTAAAGCTACAATGGAGAATATGGCATAGATGAAGGAAAGTAATGTTATCTAAGATGAAGAAGGTGAAACAAGAAATGCAAGAAATGTTGTCAATGTGTAAAGTGTTGAACATGAAATAACTCATGAAAATTTTACAAACATTGATAGTGAAGAGGATTTGAATGTCCATTTCAATGAAATGGATGCAATATTTAGTTTCAACCAATATGATATAAGTCTACCTACACAATTAAACCCACTAGATTGGCTATGGGAGGGAGTAATAAATCTAGGATTGAATTGTGAAATTATTGAAGATGATGTCTCTATGTCAATTCCATCACTGCTTCCTTGCGTCTCACCAAAAAATAGTCCATTACTATACACCAAATGGATAATAGAGAATAGAATATGAAAAGGTTTATCTAGATGTCGATTAATGCATTATAGAAATTAATGAATAATAAATAAATGAATGTAAGAAAGTATTAATTAATTACTGATGAAGTATAATGTCTAACATTTCTGAAATTTCCAATAGAAAGGAATGAAAAGAAATCAAGAAACATTGAACTCAAGATGAATTTATAATCATAAATTTTCACATAATATGATTATTGGTAAATGTTTATATAACTAGATTCCCACAGTAAGGAGACTGAAGAATTTAAGGAAAGGAAGAAACAAGAAGTTGAAGACATGAAATCCTTAAGACAAGTTGAGAGAGAAAGAAGGGAAAATCAAAAACTTGAAAATGAAAGAAAGAGGCATAAGGAGTCGGAGAAGATAAAACAAAAGCAAAAAAATAACAAAAAGAGAGATCATGAGACAAGAGACAAGGAATTCAAGAAGACAAAACTATAATTGGAGAGGCAAAGGCATTATAGAACGATATTCAACCCTCTAACTAAATAACATCATATATTAAATGGTGTTCTAAAAATTATGTCCCTAATGGGTTCATGTGGTAGCCTTCCTATTTTTGTTAAAATCGCAACAAATCCAACTAAGAACAAAACCTTTGAATAAGAAACAACAACTCCCCTATCTCTGAATATAAGGAATGAAGGGCACAACTCATGTTTTCCACATTGCATAGTTTAAGTTTTATTATACCATAAATATATGTAATGAAATGTATTTAAATTCTTTTCTAATGTAAGCAATTATATTAATAAATGTAATGAATGTAAAGAAACTTAGTTTGATAATTTACTTTAATTATTTTTACTTTTTATCTACCATTAAGTATGTAAATGGATCATAAGCTTAATGAAATTTTAAATACTTCATGCGAGTTGGCCATTTTTATTCTTCATTGTTGACTACAAAATATGTCATCATTACCCACAAATAACAAACATGAACAATGCATATAAAACATAAGCATTAAAAATTTCACAAACTTTGAAAAATAAATTATATGAGCATTCCAAACTTAAAAAACATATACTCTATTAAATAACATAATGTAAAAATAATAAATATATCACAATATTCACAAACATAAAAAGTGTTAAGAAACATAATTTTTCATAATTTTGAAAATTGAGCAACTTAAAAAACATTCACCCTTAACATCAATTCAACTTTTGTCCAAATCAAGAACTCATGCATATAGTTTATGATAATATAATGGAAAACCTATTCAAAAACATTTTCAATAAAATTAAAAACATATTAACAAACAACCAAAACAACATAGCAATAACATAACAAGATTTACTAGTATGTTAAAGAAATTTTTATTCTATACAGATAGATAAAAACATTTACTGGTATGCTAATGAAATTCTTATTTTAGATGGAACCACATAAACATTCATTAATATGTGAATTAAAACCCTTATGGATTCCATCCACATATGAGTAAGTGTTAAGTCATGTGTACTAACTTTTATTTCAGCATGGCACCTAATATTATATTAATGAGCCCTATTAATTCAGAATAACATATCAACAAAATCTAGTGTTTCCATCCACACAACAAAAAATAAGTATAATAGATAAAATATGAAACTTATAAAATTTGAATAAAGAATACAATAACATTAATTGTAGGAACATATGAATAACACATAAACTATACTACATAAGAGAGTTTAGTTTGATACATTAAAGTTTAAATTTACTGTAATGGGAAAGAAAATATAATTTTTGATAGAAGGGAACAATAACTTGTAATCATATGTGAATGAAAATCCTATGGTACTTACATCCACATTATCATATATGTTTAGTAACAAATTAAATGTATGTAGGTTTTTCAAAGTAGGTAATTGGAAACCCTAAATTATATACAAAGATAATATAATTTGGTTTGATATAATAAATAATAACATTCTCTATGATGTGAATGTAAAACTTAATTTTGATACAAAGACAATAATAGCTAATGGTGTGTGCATGAAAACCTTTTGGGATTACATCCACACACTAGTGAATGTTGCTTCTTCCAATCCATGTCATGCAAAGAAATAGAAATGCGACTAAAAAATGAAACACAAAACAACATGAATTCATAAAACCTCCATAGATTCCATTACAATACCAATAAATTTGAAACAAGATGTGAATGAAAACATGAGGAGGATGTGGGTTCAAAATTGGGTAAAATTTTATCCCTCTAAAAAGAGTCTTATAACAAAGGCGTTGAATTCAGAAAAAAAAAAACATGCACACAAAAATAAAAAGAACATAGTTGTGGATTAATTAACATGAAACACACCTATGTGTAACGTTTCATTACTCTATTAATATAACAATAAAATTTTAGTTAGATATGAAGGCATTATAAAATAATCCATGAACATAGAAAATAAAATAACAATAATTTTCATCCCTCTATTCTGTTGATTAAAATTTGTCTACGAAATGCTACATGGTTGAGAACTTTTAAGTAGGTTCCATTGTCATTTGACAGTAAGAGGTCCACAAAAAAGGCATGGAGAAATTTTTATTGGTTTGACATTACATTGCTCTATTAACATGCCAGTAAAAATTTACTCAAATGTGAAGGAATGTAAAAAAATAAACGATGAAAGCATGCCAAGTAACCCATGATTGTATAAGGCATGCTACAAAAAATAGGAACATACAAGAAAGGATAATCATAACAGCCCTACAAAAATATAAATAACCAAGAATGTTAGATGCTAACATGTAGGGTGGCATTTAATTTCAAAAATAATGAATAAAATCTCATCAAGTGATGTGTAAAATGGCATTGGCTTTCAAAATAATGAGTCATGTTCAGCCTCAAATCCATCTAAATATAGGATCCGTGTCAATGTAGAGGTTACTTGGGTGTGAGTTAATCACTTTCTATGATTGTTATTTTTTCATCTAGTGGTACCAACTAGTAGGCAAATAGCAACTCATTTTTGGGTTAATCATCATTGAGAAGTAGGTGCATAGGACAATAATTACTTATTAAAGATACCATAGTGGAGATGGTGGAATGGGCACCTCCAATGCCAGCTTAGAAATCAATGTGCTCTATTCCCCATGATCCTAGCATGCTCCAAAACACTATAAAAGGAAGCATATTTTAGTTAGCAAAGAAAGGTGAATGGAGTAACAAATCCCTGGTGGATTGGATATACATGTTCACCATTAGAGTTAGAAATTAGTTCAGGATGCCTTTTATGCTCCCAATTGTATGCCCAAGCTCAATTGTGATCCTCTAGACATTTAATATCTTAATTCAAGCTTGTGCTCTATTATATTAACTTATATATGTATTGTTGTTGAGCTCTGTTATTGGTAAAATCTTTGTGCAAATTTTTAATGGATTGAATGCTTTAAGTGTATAGTATGTATACTGAGATCTCACAAGTTTCTAACCTATTTATCTATGACATGCCTATAACCCATGAGGACTCATATTCTTGATACAAGAAATGATCTATGTATGGGTAAGACACTACCCCTTATAATGATACTTGTGACTAAGCACAGATCTATGTCTAGGTCCCACATCTAGATACATAGTTTCCCTTCAATGCCTAGATGCCATTGAGCTTAGGAAATCTAAGTCTTGCACCCATGCATACAACCATCGTTACACTACTCAAATTCCCTAAATGATAGAGTTTCACCATAACACAACTAACCCAACACAAACCCTGGTCCCTTATCCACTATGCTTTGAGTGAGAACATAAGGCTTGCACCTTATGCAAAGTGATTCCAGCATAGTTGAGTGTTAAATGTTGAGCACTATAGGGTTATTCAAGGCCTGTACTCCATTGGAACAAGCCTAAATCTGACCTAGATGGCTATATAAGTGCATGAATAGGTCCATGACTAAAATGCCTAATTTTTTACAACATTTTGGTTTCATTTCCAGGACACGTTGAATTTTATTGTTGTAATGGTGGACCAGGACAATGTTCCCAATCTCCCTCAAGAACATAGAGCACCAGATGGAATGAGTGGAAGATAGATTTACATTGAGCTAACCAACATATAAAGGACAAAACCCAAGGGAGTGGGTCCAAAACCACTTTTATGATGCCTTATACAAGGTTTTCTTTTGCAAATTGTTAGAGCAAGTGTATGAATGGTTGGTTGCTTATGTGACCCATAAAAGTTGATGCTATGGACAACACCTTAAGTGGATGAAATATTTCCTAGCGAAGGTTAAAAACTTATATTCCACTTGGACTAGAACTGTAAACAAATGATGGCAAGGGGCATCAATCACCCTAATGAAGCATAATATCACTTCTTTCACAAACCCATAGGCACATTTATAAAATAAATTATCACCAATCTCAATAAATTTATGGTGGATTATAGATTTGAAATAGTAAGGATAGAATGCTAAAGTCCTCTCATGTACGAGAAACATGATAGGGAAGAAAGGGATGAGTAGGTGAGGCATAATGGAATGGGATGAGCATATTGACAACTAAGAGCTTAGGAGATAGGATTATAACAAGATGAGGCATGGGATGATGGAATATTTAGAACCTAAAAGTACTTAAAGGACCCATAGTGAGTGGGAAGAGCATGGGGGAGGATCTCTTGAATGGAAATTGTACCCAAACAAAGGAACCCTTAAAGCCATGGAACAAGCTCTATAGTTGATAGGTGAATGGTTGAGGTCCCTTTAAGAATCAACCATTAGAGATATATTAGATCCAGCTACCCACTTTGAACCTAAGATGCAAGCTCATGTGTTGAATTCCCCATAGGAAGATAGAAGATTAAAAAATGACGTCATTATCAACTTAGACTTTGATTATTTTGCAAATTTGGACAAGAACTTTGTAATTGAATAAGTTATCCCTTACAAGGAGGTAATTTAAGATACCTCTAAACATCAAGGTGCTAGCTTGACTAGACAAAAAATGAGTGAAAGCACCACTATCTATCCAATATCAGTTGTGCATCTTGGGCAATAGCCTAGAGGAAGTGGCCCCATGCCACTAGTTGGTAGTACAGCTCTATCATTATCTAAGGTGTTGTTTTATTCTTCTTGGGAATTAGGTGTTTAATTCTTAAGAAAATAAAGGTGTGAGTGAATGTAAATCAATAATTAATGTGTCTTAATTATCCTACTATTTTTTGTAAATAGATATGTATTTAACCTTTTATAAAAATAGTAAGAAGTGTAAGGAATCAAACTTGACTTATTCTGGGCTGAAATAGATGAGGTAGGATCCAAAAATTATTTTGCAAGGATGGTAGACTATCGTAAAAAGGACCTATAACTATGCTTTTGGATTGGACAAGAGTGCCAAACTCAAGACACCCTACTACCTGGTGTTGTAATCCACTTTTTAGCATTGTTGTCCACTTTTAGCATTGTTGTCTTGGTGGTTTGGTTTTTCTGGGTTCTGTTCGGTAGGCCTGTAACACCTTGGCAATGAAATATCAAAGACTAATTTTGTGTATATCTCATTATGTGTCTGATTCAATTTTTAAAACCCTTAAGAACTCCTAGTACTTGAACTTGAGTACCAAACTTGGGAAAAAGAGAAGGGGTTAGTCTATAGAGGATACGTTGGATGCACTTCACACCTCTTATGTCGGCATGCTACCTACATACCAATACTTTGAAGAGGGATCAAGCTAATTTAGTTATCTCATTTGAAGTTCTTAGTGTAATTATGTGATGTATGTAGCTATAATACAAAACTTGAATGTGCTTTGTATGACTAGGGATTGGTATGAGTGCTTGAATAGGCTTGAATTGGTTTCAAAAGGCTGTATGTAGAGAATAGGGAAGAGTGCTTGAGTGTACTTTCTTGTATTCTTGATTCTTTCTTTTGATTGAGTTCTAACCCTTATAAATGTACATTAAATGGCCTTTTATAGGTAAATTGATGATTGTGGGTTAGATGATCTTGTATTAGGATGACAAGGGAAAAGATAAGGAATCAAGAAATTCTGATTCTTTGAGGCTAAAATGAACTTTGACAATAGCACTAGAAATAGGACACCCTTGAATTCTAGTGGTCCTATCCAAGTTGGGCATTACTGTCCTAGGAGGATGAGACCTAGGGGGATGGATCTCAGTTTGAGAGTGTTGCTTAGATCTCAAAAGGCTAATTTGAAAAGCTAACGGTGACTGAGAATCAGTGAAAGTTTAGTCGACAAGGGTTGAGTGAGAAAGAAAGAAGACCCATAGGTTTGGTGTTATTAACCATGTCTAAGTCATCCAATTTTTCATTTTATATAATTATAGGTGCCAATAGTTACCACTAGATCAAAACCTGGCCTAGTGGCTAGAGGACTTGGAGGATAAAAACTAGGACAAGTACCAAGGGGGCAATTACCTCAGACACCAGATGCTCCCCTACATTAGGTTTATTATGAGATGGTCATGCCTCCACCTGAGTATCGAGGCATGTAAAATTCCATAGAGCATGTGCTCAAGTGTGAATTAAAATGGCATGCTTGGGGAATATCCTAGTCTAAGTGAAAGGCAACCCAATTTGTGACAACCTTGTTTGATCACTCCCATACTTGGTATAGGAAATTTGATCCTAACTAGGATATGGTTGATTATGACACTCTAAAAGGATCCTTCTTAAAGGAATTTGATATACCTGAGTTTAACCAGTAGATCATCATCATGCTTAAAGAGATCAACCAAGGATTATCAGAGAGTGTGTACTTATACAATGCTAATTCAAGACTCTCCTTTAAAATATCCCTTATGATATTTACCCCTCCCAACATGCGTAATGATTCATTGAAGGATTTATATTACCTTTCAAAAGGGTGTTATCCATGAAAACATTCATAGACCTTTAGGAAGTGCTTGAAGCCAAACTCAGAGATGAGGTGTTGGGGAGCATTGATATAGTAATTAACCCCTTTATGGAGGCAAAAATTACATCTATAGCCTCTAAAATAAAAAATTTTACCCTTAGTTCATTACAAGATACTCAAAGTGGGTTGTGATATATTGATTACGAGATGCAAGGTCATAATAGAAATAAATTCCCTTAGATGAATGTGTGCACACTAATTCTCATCTATGAAGTTTATCATGAAGTACACAATGTTTATAATTTCCCTTTATTGCAACATTCTAATCAGGTTAGCACAACCCTTGGTTGTAAGTTGTGTGACACCTACACTCATGCCACAACTAACTATTGAGTAATTGATGAGATACACCAAAACATGAAGAGAGGTGCATGATAAGTAAATATAGTAGCAAGAGGGCATACTAACCAAGGCAATGAGGGTTATGGCCAAAAAAATGATAGTTATGGGAGCTAAATAGGTGTTAGAGGCTAGGGTGGAGGACACGATAGAGAAATTTTCCCACTATGATCATGTTACAGTTATGGGTTGACTGAGCACTATCATCATGATTAACCAATGCATCCAATGTGTAGGTATTGTCTAGGACCACATTTGGTTCAAGAATGCCTTGACTTATATAAACAACTAACCCAAGGTAGGCCATGTACCAACAAGGGAATAGAGATGATCAAGAACAAGTTTAAAGATGAAAAATGGGCTCCAAAGGTATAAATAGTGTACATGGAGTCAATTGAAGTGTAGGAGACTACTTGGAGTGGAATCTCTACTCAACTACCAGTTGTGCCAACATCAGAGTTGCACCTAGAATATGGGATATCATGGCACACTTAGCATATTACATGGATGGAACCCAAAGCCACACCTTATCTACACCCTAAACACAAAAAATATGTACTGTAACAAGCCATGAGTGTGATGCATATCTACAAGGAGAGCTAAAATTGAATGAGACTTAGAGGCATAGGTTGTTGCCTCTTGCAAAAATTAAGATGGAAAGGAGGCTAGAGTTCAAGGGCTGACAGAGATCTTATACCTCCTACAAACAGAAGGGATGTCACCCATACTAAATAACTTGCTTATAGAACATGCAGGACAAAATTCAATGAAAGTCACCATGCCACACATAAAATGAGTGGAAGAGGTCAGGGATATATAGAACATAGAGTATGACCAAGAAATCCTGGGCAATGCCACCATAGATGGATGGTCTATCTATGAGGTCCTTATCAAAATAAGCACCGAGGTCAATATCTTGATAAATAACGCATGGGAAAATATGGGTAGGCCAACCTTGAGGCCTTCTCCCCATGTCAACTACAAGTTGTGCCAACATTAGAGTTGCACCTAGAATATGGGATATCATGCCACACTTAGTTTATTACATGGATGGAACCCAAAGCCACACGTTATCTAGACCCTAAACACAAAAAAGCTGTACTACAATAGGCCATGAGTGTGATCCATATCTACAAGGAGAGCTAAAATGGGCATGAGACTTAGAGGCATAGGCTACTACCTCTTGTAAAAATTAGGATGGAAAGGAGGCTAAAGTTCAAGAGCTGATAAAGATCTTGTACCTCCTACAAAAGGAAGGGATGTCACCCATACTAAAGAACTTGATTATGGAACATGCAGGACAAAAGTAAATGAAAGTCACCATGCCACACATAGAAAGCGTGCAAGAGGTCAGGCATATATAAAACATAGAGTATGACCAAGAACTCTTGGGGAATTTCACCATAGATGGATGGTCTATCTATGAGGTCTTTATCAAAATAGGCATTGAGGTTAATATCCTGATAAATAATGCATGGGAAAATATGGGTAGGCCAGCCTTGAGGCCTTTTCCCCATGTACTCTTCATGGCTAATAATACCTGAGTGCAAATAATTATAATTTTTAAGGACACCATTGTAGATATTATGGGCACTGAATTTCATGCTAATTTTGAGGCAATCGAGTTAGATGAATAGGATAACTATCCAACACTTTTAGGAAGGTCATGTTACTACATCAAAAATATAGATATACACTTTAAGAAGTGATATATGACCTTTGAAAATCGAAAGGAAAGGGTAGTGATTCCCCTTTCAAGCAACCAAGGACCCCCCTATGTGAATAAAGTTGATCTAGAAGATGAGATATACCATATATATAACATCACGGTGCAAGGTATTAAGAATATCAACCCCTCTGATCAAGGAGTACTCTCTTAGGAGGATGGGTAATTATCCTCATACACTGCCGATGTTACTTGTGACCAATGGGTTGAAGAGGCTTATGAGACCATTGGTTGTAGATGTCACTTGGCGCATGTAAAGGTGCTAAAACACATGAAGACTGGATGGATCTAAATTGATCATGATCCAAAATGATGGGTCTCGTGCCATGAGAATAAATAAAAGAAGGTACTTTGCCTAAGTAAATGAAATATTACAAAACTCTTAAATTTTTTATGGAGAAACCTAGTGGAAAGGTATGTCCATGACATTGAAGCATTCATACCCAAGGAGATAGATAGGATGGGTGCACTAGTATATACCTTGAGAAGCATTACCACAAGTTGTTGGGCAACATAAAAGTCTAGCTTACCAACCTGGCCAAAGTTAAAAGAGGCCATTTTCTTTAGATTTAGGAGGAGTAACATGAACTTGGATATCTTGGTGTAATCTGGAAGTTATGATCTTGTGGCACATATGTGCCTATGCAAATAAACATAGACTAACTATGATGTTACTTCCCCAAAGAACTTATGGGTACATGTCTTTTACAGGACTTTGAATATATGGGTGCAATAATAGTATCTTTTAAACAAGACACATCAAGAAATAACCAATTGGGAGGCCCTTAAGGAGAGGTTTGTGCACACCTTCTCCTTTTCCTCGAGGAGAACTTAAAAGACATGTTTATGGAAAAGGGGCTGGTAATCCCAACATTATTTGAGGAATAAACACTCAATAGTAACTCAAATGAAGAAAATGATGAATCTTGGAAGGATTATTATTAGAAAACACTGACCACTAGAAGAAAGCTCATGCACCAAGTAGATGATAGCTCTGTTGGTGAAGAAGACCCCACTCATCTTCTCATTGAGATAATAGAGGGAATTTTACAACTCAAGGACTCATACTAAGAGAAGAATGAACCATATTATACACCACTAGAAACCATCAAATTAGACATTAGTGTAGAAGGAGAGATAAAGATGGCTACTCTAGGTGCATATTGGTCTGATGTAGAGCTCGTATGCATCATAGACCTCCTAAAGGAATTCCAAGACTTATTCCCTAAAACTTATTAGGATATGAAGGGCACCCACTCATGCCTTGGTAAAATGAGCTTAAAGTTAATCTATGATGTAAGTCCAATCGAAATTGACCCTACAGAATGATTACCAACCTCCATGCCAAGGTCAAAATAGAGATCAATGAAATGTTGGATGCAAGGGTCATTTACCCTCTGCAGGATTCTTAATGGGTGAGCCCAATGGTGATAAAAATAAAGGATGGGTGCATTCACATTTACATCAGTTATAGAATGTTGAATGTCACTTGTGTTAATTAACCCTTCCTAACTCCATCCATTGATGATGTCTTGGAAGGTGTCACAGGTTGTGAGATTTACACCTTCACTGATGGGTTTTATGGCTATCACCAAGTCCAAATTGAGGAGGAGGACAATCCCAAAACAACATTTACAATTGAATGGTTTTGTTTTTCTTATAACATGAAGCTCTTTGGACTCAAGAATGTGCCATTCATGTTCTCTAGAGTGGTGATCATCATGTTCAATGAATTCATCCATAGGTTCCTCTAGGTGTACCTAGATGACTAGACGATGTATGGCCTCATCAAAGACCATTGTGACAAGCTACACCTACTATTTGAAAGGTGTAGGTAGCTTCAAATATTCTTAAACCTAAAAAGGTGCATCTTTGAAATGCCATTTAGAACCCTACTAGAGCACATCATCTGTAAGGATGGTTTTCTCATCGATCTAGTGAAGATTTCCATCCTCATTCAGCTCTAAACTCCATCCACATAGAAATATGTTCATGCCTTTCTTATCCACTATGGATATTAAAGGAAATTTATAAATATCTATGAAAATATTATGGCACTAGTAGAACAGCTCTTGTGCAAGGATGGCCCATTATAATAGGGTGGAGTGCAAGAGGATGCCTTTGAGACCCTAAAGCTCATATTAGCTAACATGCCTATTTTATAATTTCCAAACTAGACAACCACATTCCATATCTATGTTGACACTTCTAGTTCTACAATTGGCACTAGCATAACCTATTACAAGTAAAATGGATCATCCCATTTATTTTATTATCATAAAATTAACAAAGGCATATTAGAACTATACTATGATTGAGTGTGAGGTGCTCGCCATGATCTATAGCATACAAATATTTATATAATATTTATTGGTGACCCCATTCATATTTTTCACATATTAAGAAGAACTTGTGTAACTCATGAATAAGCCCATTATCCATGGGTTAATTTTTAGATAGATCATTCTATTTCAAAAATTCCACTTCTCTATTATTATCAAGCCTAGGAAATAGAACTTGGCACCAAACTATTTGTCTTGTATAGATTCAGGGAATGCAACAACACCAATTAAGGATGATATGTCAGATGCATAATTGTATAGGATACAACATGCCATTTAGGACTTGATGGGGATAAAATATTTTTTGACATCTATATCTATGCCTCAAATAGTGATAAGTAAATAAAATAAATAGCTCATAGTTTGCATCACCCCTTTTTAGATCATCAATAAGAATTGTCAAAATTGGGCTAAGATGAAATTTTACACCAATGTGTTTTAGAGAATGAAATGGGGACTCCATCATACATAAGGCACATGATGGGATATTAGGAGGCTATTATTGTAGAGACGTAATGGTACACAAGGTGATACAATCAAGCTTGTGGTGGCCAAGTCTATTTTAGGATACAAAGGATTGTGCCAAGGCATGTGACATATTCTAGTGCATAAAGAAGCCCAACCACTAAGATGAGATGCCTCTCATACCCATTATTTCCCTAGTACCCTTAGATAGATGGCCTATTGAATTCATTGGTTTAATTACCCCCATAACAAGGTGTATAAGTGCAAGGTACATTCTAGCAGCCATAGACTATTTCACCAAGTGAGCCAAAGTTTCACCAACCAAAAACTACATAGCTAGCACATCTGAAAGGTTCATATGGGAGAACATCATAAGCTAGTATGGGTGCCCACTCAACTTGACTAGCGACATGAGCACACACTTTGTAAATGAAACTATGAGGATCATGCTATTAGAATAAATGGTGGCACACCATAAGATAACACCTTACCATCCCCAAGAAAATGGCATAGCTAAGGCATTCAACATGATCCTGGGGATGTGCCTCACAAAGATATGTGACATTGGTTGCAAGGATTGAGATGATCAAGTGTCGGTAGTGTTATGGTCATATCCCACAACCTACAAGCACTTGAACAAACCTACACCATTTTAATTTGTGTTTGGAATTGAAATGATCCTATTGATGGAATTCTCAGTCCCATCATTGTGTATCGCACACATTATTGGTTGGATGACCAAGAATTATTAAATGTAAGTATAAATTACTTAGATTAGATGAGATGTGTGCCCAAGAAAAGTGGAACCAACAAATAGGAAAGGAACATCAAAATCTATAGCATGACAAGCATATAAAGCACAAGGTGTTAATATAAGGGTCATTAGTTTTTCTCTATTAATCCAAGTATATTAGGCACCTAGTCAAGTTACAGATAATATATATAGGCCCATATGTCATCCAAAACATCTTAAAGACTAGCATATGTAAGCTACACATGTTATCAGGTGAAATGTTCCCTAGGTATTTGAATAGTAACTGATTGAAGGTATGCAGGTAAAAGGTGGTGCTTGTGCCATTAGATACTAACTTCTTCATCACAAGTTGGTTGTATTGAGTGACCAAAATAAATTTCGGCATAAGCCAAACACACTCTTTGGTAGGTCAATAAGGGCAACTTTAAGGCCTCAGTAAATTGTTTTTGGCATTTTCACACATAATTCTAGATGGGTGAGTCGAGGATGGATGCTTTCTAAGAAATTGAGGCTAAACACCTAAGCTATGGGAACATGAAGTTTACCAGAGTAAGATACAAGTTGAACCATAACTTCATGTGCAAAATTTATGTAGTGAGGCATCTTTATGCCTGTAGAATGTATAGTTTGATGTTTTTAATCATAATACCATTCGAGTGAGTTGAGTAAGGATACTTCCTAAGCACCTACACCAAAAAACTAATTCTCTAGGCTTATGAAACTCATTGAGAGTCACACAAGACACAAGCATGGAAGAGGCATGTGGAGAGATAGAGTGAAGATGCATAACATGATCATGCATAAAATATCAGATGAGAATGTCATTCTAGAGGCTAGTGCAAGGGATTTATAAGGAGTAGGAAAGGCCGAGGCAAGAAGATGAAAACATAGTAAAATCCACCATGATAGATAAGAATTCTTGAAATAGAAGCATAAGTCAAAAAGTAAATGGGATCAAGGAGGATGAAACATGCACATGTGAAATGTTGTGCCCAGGTTACCATATTGAAGGCAAAGGATGCACCAATTAAACAAAGTGTAGGAGAATAGCGTCAGAGTAAGATGACATCCACCTAAATTGAGATAGGAAGTGATCATTTGAAATACATGTCACTTCATTGAAAAGGCATTAGGAAAATTTAATGTGGTGGCATCAAAGATACAAAGATCAAAATTAAATGCACAAGTAAACAAATATTATTATAGATTTTTAGGGGCATAGCTAATCCCAAGGATTTTAGGCCTCACCATGCCATTAATCAACTACAATCAATGTGGTCAATGATAGTAGAGGTATAAAGCAGTGGAAGACTAACTACATCTTGTTACAAACTTGTGTTAATTTGAAAGTTAAACAAAAAACCAAAGCAACCAGTGAACTAGAGAGTCAAACCAAGGAGAACCTGCTACAATGAGATCCTAAACACCCCTTGATACCAAAAGCAAATCACTGTTAAAGGAAAAAATTACGTTTTGCATGAGATTGGCAAAGGAAAGAAAGGGGCACAATTTGAGTAAATAAGTAGGAAACAAAAAATTGAAGTGATGTCAAGGCTACCACTTACGACACACAAAGCTAGAGAGATGAACATACATTTGTAGACCTCACAACTATGTGAAGTGCTACCAAATATTGAAGTCTTTGTAAAAATCAATTGATCAAGGTTTAACTCTAGTATATTTAGAATGGGTAAAAAGTGGATGATCTTGGGCCTGCAATAGGCACAAAAATATGCTAAGAGAGTGAGATTAGTAGTAGAATCTACCACTACAAAAAAAATCACTGATATTATAAGGAATTAGCATCACCCAAATTGATTTGGAGGCACTTGAAAAGATGTTCTAGTAGGACATGCAATTCCCCAAGGAAGTTTTGATGGGAGAAAACTAGGCATCGTTAACACATAACTACCACTTGAAGGAGTACAACCACAGAAACTCTAGTAATGTGAATGACCTCGCACAAGTCTATATGGTAGACATAAGGGAAAATACTATAGAAGGTATAGTGTTATTTAATGTCTTTATGTGAGACAAGCTGACAACCATCAACATGATGTAACTTTATGAGTTGCCAAATTTCAAAAATCTAGGGGATCTTATGTAGTTCCTCCTCTAATGCATCCAATAGGATATGTTTTCATTTTTAGGGAGGCACATGAAGCTATCAAAAAACCTCATTGGCTGAATCATTCGACTCCCAAGCTCTAGCACATACATCCACCAGATGATTTCCAAATGATGCAGAAGTTGAAAGGGTTAGGAAGTTCATAGGTTACTACAAAGGAGGCTTCGCATTCATGATCTAGTGCATTAATTGTCTTAGGATGAGGGAAGTTGTGTGCTTGGTTAGTTAAAAATTATGCCCAGGTAGTCGGTGGGTGGATGTAATGAATACCTACCTTTGCATTGAATACCACATGGTATAGGGGATGAAATTTAAAATCACCAAGTTCATAATAGAGGGAATAATCAAGAATGTACTCAAATGTCACATTGTAAAAGAGACCTTTCGATAGAGCTTCATTCTGATCTTGATGATGATGGAGTAAATCATCATGCCTAATGGTGATTAGGAAAACCTATGGGTCTTTCTAGTACATAAAGACTCCCCAAAACTTAAATACTAGAACTTTACTTACCCCCTTCCTTCACGCCAAAGTATAAAGCCCAAGTAATGGGATGGTGCACCCGATACATTGAACCATTTGAATAATAATGGTGTATCCTAAAGAAACTCCCTCAAATTTTGTTTGGAATGATGACTTTTACCATCATGAAACACTTCAACATCATTCAATTAGCATTCACAGATGGGAATCACTTTAGTTGGCTAAAATTACCTTATAAATTTTTGGCCAAGTACTTCAGAAAGGTATTGCATAGAATCCATAATGTGTAATAGATGGATATCTAAATGAAGACTATGGATATATATATACACATATTAAGGCATCAATACATGCACTTAGGGGGAAAGGCAATCAAAGATGAGGAGTATAATTTAGATGCCACCAACATCTATCTCCTTGAGAGGGAATTCATCCTTAGACACATCTATAAGTTTTTTTATGTGATCAATCAAAGAAAAAGGGGTGTGAGGATGGATATAGATGATGACCTCCCCCTTGAGGTTGGTGAATAAGGAGATTAGATGACAGAGGCACTAGTGGCACCAAGCAAATCCCCTCAGAAGAAGCGAGGAGAAACATTGGAGGAAATACAAGAGCACCTTCACTTGAAGATCAACTCTAAATATAAATCCACCCTCTCAATACTAAATAATAAGCACATGGTCTTCACCCAAGGAATTACCTTACCCAAGTTGAAGAAGAAGAAAAATAAGAAGTTGAAGTGGCCAGTGGTGATGCCCACAATAACCTAGAGGCACAAGAGGAAGCAAAAGCACAGTGGGCATAAAAAGGAGGAGGAGGAGGAGGAGAGTTTATATCATCTAGGAAGAAGAGATAGAGGAGGATCCCAACATTAAAAAAATTCATCAGACTCTCCAAGGTGGCATTGTTGCCTCAGTTAGGGAAGTGGATTCATCAAGTACCCCAACCATAGAGCTTACAATGTAACCTCTACAATCTGAGGAGGAGTAGAGGCATCAATGGATATAAATAGGCCTTAGTAATGACCATATAGGAGTGATTTTTGAGTTGCATCTAATAAGGGAAGCTATGAAAGCCAATGGTATGACCTAGGCAGAGATCGACAAAGCCAAGGATGAAGAGATAAGGACCAAAGAGGAGAAGATGACCGCACTAGTAAAGAGAAGGAAGGCAGAGAGAAAGAAGGCTGAAAAGGAGAATTCCAAGGGAGAGAAAGAATAAGAGAGGGTTTCCATAAGTCCATAGCCGATGAATTAAAAAATATTAGAGGTACTTAGTATCCTCACTAGTACAGTAGAGGAAGTCACACCATAGGCATGCCCAAGTAGTGAAGTGGTGCCTAGAGATAAGGAAGATGATACTAATGACTTATAGAAACAAATAAAGAGCGTAGTTGAAATCTAGTGGACTTAGGAGGGTGAAGGTGGCACCAAAGAGGAGTAAGAAGTGGATAAAGGGAAAAAGTTTGAGGAAGAACCCCTACTAGAGAAACAAGACACATCAAGGGAAAACATTGAAGAGGGTGTTAGCTCTTACAAAAAGGAACCAAAGTGGATGGAAATGGTCATCCAGGAGGAAGAATTTGAGTCAATCCTATGAAATAAGGCACAAAAGGGGATCATGGATGATGAATTTTACATGATTGAGTACATGCCCCGTAGATCTACCACAACACTGACGCCCTAGCAACTATATTTTGCTTTTGATATTTATATGGATGAACCTTAATTATAGGTACCTTAAAAGGTGATCCTCATCATAGACTAATAATAGGAAGGGAAGGTCTCACTTCTCGTCAACCACCATGTAATGAATCTAGTAAGGTTGGATAATTCCCTCCTCTAAATAGCTTTTGAAGTAGCATGTAAGAACATCATCAACAATGTTAGATCCTTGAGCTAGAAGCAGATCATGCCAGAGGAAGATGAAAATTAAAAGGACATCAAATTCATATTATAGTAACTGCTCAAGCACATGGAGGTATCTAAGCCATCATTCCTAGATGGCATCGACACTTCAAGTTTTTTAGAGGTCAATAAAGTGTGTGCATTGGTAGAGAAGATGCTCTCAAGGTTAAAGGTGAGATCAGATCCATAATAAGATGATGACCCTTGCATGGACATCAAAAAATAACTCATCATAAAACTTGAAGAGGTGGAAGACTTATTCACAAAGCTGGAAGAGGGCACAAAAGCTATTGATGCAATATTTTACAACTTCTCCACCCAAGCATTAGTCATTGATGCACACCTAAAAATTTAAAAGGGGAGAAGGATGAAGTGATGGCATAGGAATACACTATGAGCATGGTCGAGCATGCTCAAATAGTGGTATAAGTCAACACTTTAAACACCTAGATCAAGATGTAGGAGTAAGACCTAGAAGAGTTGTCCCATACACTACAAACTAAGGCCTACAAGCATGGATATATCCTTGATGGAGGCATAGCCAAGGCAAAGGAAAGGTTATAGGCCTTTAGGAGATAATTAGAGAAAACATATGTGCTCACCCTCAGTGTTACCTACACTAAAGTAGACAATGCCGTTAAAAAAATCAAGCTCACAATTTAGGGTTTTGAGGACTTCAGGGCAAAACTAAAGGAACATGTGCTCAAGCTTTGTGCACTTAAGGTGCTAAAAAGATAGTATAAGGATGGACTAATTTTTTTTTGTGGGGTAATGTTCAGCCCCAAATTCATCTAAATATAGGATCCATGTAAACACAAAGGTTACTTTTGTGTGAGGTAATCACTTTCCATGATTGATATTTTGTCATCTAGTGATGCCAACTAGCAGGTAGTTAACAACTCCTTTTCAGATCAATCATCATTAGGAAGTTGGTGCATAGGATAGTGACTACTCATTAAAGATAGCATAGTGGGTATGGAATAATGGGTAACTCTAGTGCCATCTCATTGATTAACGTGCTCCATTTTTTATGATCCTAAGACACTCTAAAACACTATAAAAGGAAGTAGAATCTAGTTAGCAAAGAAAGATGAATGGAGTAGTGAAGCCCTGGCCAAATGGATATAGATGTTCACCATTAGAATTATAACTTAGTTTGGAAACCTTTTGATGTTCCCCATTGTATTCCCAAGCTCGTCTATGAGTCTATAGACCTTTAGTATCTTAAGTTAAGCTTGTGCTTAGTTCTATTGTCTTATATATGTATTTTTGTTGATATTTGTTAATGATAAAAGATTTGTGAAAATGTTTAATGGATTGAATTATTTAATTCTATCGTATGTATACTAAGA